>PVJN01005236.1:0-83699 GCA_004026805.1 Lasiurus borealis | reverse complement strand
ATTGGTGTTACTGGTTTCTTGGAATATATTCCTAGAAGTGGGATCACTGAATCAAATGGAAGTTCCATTTTTACATTTTTGAGGAGACTCCATACTGTTTTCCAAAGTGGTTGCACGAGGATTCCTTTTTCTCCACATCCTTTCCAGTCTTTGTTGTTTGTTGATTTGTTGATGATAGCCATTCTGACAGGTGTGAGGTGGTATCTTATTGTCATTTTGATTTGTGTCCCTCAGATGATTAAAGACTTTGAGCATGTTTTCATAAGTCGCTTGGCCTTCTGTATGTCATTTTCTAAATTTATATGAAGCTATCTCTTACTTATCTATTTTTTTCTTTCTGTAGATATACATTAAGAGATAAAAGATATGATGTCCACCTAGTTGCCAATGATTATTTCTAGATGATGGGATTTAGCAAATTTTTAAATTTTTATTTATATTCTTCTGTAGTTCTTAGAAGTATCTCAGTTTTTAAAAATTATTCATCTAAAATAAAAGATTTGCTCCAGAGTAAAATATTGTTCACATCTGAACAGCCCATGATTGACTTTTTAATAAAAAAATAATATAAACTTCCCCTGAGTAATTTCTAAAGCCTTCTCAATTAAGAGATAATAGTTTGTTTGTTTTTTAATAAAGAAGGCTTCATATAGGTATCAAAGAAACTTGTACACTAATAAGTGATTCTTGACATATTAGCAGTTATTAAATTTAGTTTGGGCTAAACGCACAAAAATAACATTCATTTAGATCTCATTATAAAGTATTAGTTATTGTTTCTAAGAGCTTTGGAAAAATTAAAATGCTATATTTAAAGTACTTAACTTTTCTAGGATTTCAACTTACTAGGATTTGCTTTGGAATCCCAGAACTCTTGTGCTCTCTATCCTTAAACTTCTTTGAATGAACAATTTAATTTTGTATACACAGCCACTTAATTTTCAATTACAAGTAGTACTCTCTTATCCTTGGTTTCACTGTACACATTTTTAGTTACCTATAGTCAACTGTGGACTGAAAATATTAATTGAAAAATTCCAGAAATAAACAATTCATAAGTTTAAATTGTGTGTTGTTCTGAGTAGTATGATGAAATCTTGTGAATTCTTGTTCTGTTCTGCCCTGGATATGAATAATCCCTTTGCCCAGGCTATCCATGCTGTACAGTACAATGATATATTTTTTGAGAGACCACATTTACCTAACTTTCATTACAGTATATTGTTTTTTTGTTATTTTTTAATCTTCATCTGAGGATATCTTTCCATTGATTTTTGGAGAATGCGAGAGAAAAAGACAGAGAGAAATATCAATGTGAGAAAAACACATTAATTGGTTGCCTCCTGCACATGCCCCAATCAGGGCCCAGGCCAGCCTGTGACTGAGGTATGTAGCCTTGACTAGAATCAATCCTGGGACACTTCTATCCACTGAGCCAAACCAGCTAGAGCCATTGTGGTATATTCTTATATTTGTTCTATTTTATCAATAGTTATTTTTAATCTTTTACTATGCCTAAATTATAAATTACACTTTAACAAAGGGTTATATGCATAAGAAAAAACACAGTATATACAGGGTTCGGTACTATCCATGGTTGTAAGCATCCACTGAGAGTCTTGGAACATATCCCTCATAGATATAAAGGGGGACCACTGTATCTCCAGACAAATTGATTTAAAATCATTTTTACCTCTTTTGGATGGTCTGTTTGCTTAGGCAATTTTTATTAGCAACAACATTTTCATATATTGCATGTATCTTTTTTTCTAATCTTAAAATCTAGTCTTTCTTTCTAAGCTAATGTCTATTTCAAAAGAAATGTTATTCTATTTCCCTAAATTAATTATTGTTATTCTGCAAATGACATAAAGCTTGCAGAGTCAGATCTAAAAGCTATATTTAAAATAATGTAGTGAACTTCACTTTTGCAATTTTATGTTGTCAATATTTATTTATTTTTACCTTAATGACTTCAAATTTTGTAGTGAAAAAATAAAATAAAGTTTGTTGATAACAGTAAACCAGTACTACTTGCATAAATCTTACTGATATGTTCAGTAACTATTTTATTTTTTTTTTCTTTCCAGTAGGGCTTTTCTTCATCTCTTTTATTCAGAAAATAGATGGTTTTAAATCTGAATATTGCTATTTCCTCTTGGTACCAATAAATATATTTATATAAGTGAGAAATAATTAAATTTCACAACAAATTTTAAGATGTCATATAACCATGAAAGAATCCAGGGGAAAAAGACTATCTGTCTCATGATTTCAGGTCCACCATAGCAATCTGGCCTTTTAACAAAATTAAATTCTGTGGCTATTATCATAGTTGTGATGATAATGTCCACTCAATTTATGGGCTTACTTTTTATAAATGTCCTTATACTATCGTAATTCTTTTTAAAGAAATTATTTCAAAATAACCATGTGCTATAATTTTCTTCTCATATACTACTTAATAATACAAGTATTTTGTTTTCATATTGCTTTGGACAAATATAAAATACATTTTGTTTGTACTATGATTAGTAAACAGTCTTGAAAACATTAATTTTCAATTAAGCTTGCAATGAAAATTATCTAATTATAAGTAAATATTTAATGCTTTATTTTATACAATGGATATTTTTTTAAAATACCCATTTTCCCATTAGCTTACTTAAGAACTGTATTTTCTGGTATGCATATCTTACTTCTCACTTTTCTAGAAATTGAATAATTGATTATCCATATTAATTAAGTAAATTTTACAAGACCAGTGTTAAGCAATAGAAGAGAAATAGAATCAGAGAATTAAGGAGTTAAGGTGTTAAATCTTTGAGATAATAAAGATGGATGTGACTCAGTAATGTATTCAACTGGTAGACTAAATACAGACAGCTACAGAAAAGTTTCCTAGGCATTCATTAGCACTTTGAGAAGAATAGTAACAATTATTTCTCTGGAATAATAACTTATACAATTTAAACAATGTAAAATAAAAGAAATATGTTTTAACAAATTTCTATACCTAGAATTCTACTTTATTTAAGTTTTTTCTTACCTGTAAACTAATAATTATTAATTTGCCACATAATAATGCAGTAGTTTTTTAAAGATATGCACCCTATCAGGTACTTAGTCATTAGTGAATACAGATCAGTTTTTCCTTGTATTCTTTTTTTTAAAATATATTTTAATGATTTTAGAATGGAAGGGAAAAGAAGAGAAAGATAGAAACATTAGTGGTAAGAGGGAATCATTGATTTGCTGCATCCTGCGTGTTGGACCCAGCCATCAATCCAGGCATGTGCCCTTGACTGAAATGGAACTTGGGACCCTTCAGTCCACAAACCAACACTCTATCCACTGAGCCAAACCAGCCAGGGCTTCTTATATTCTTTTAATAGAATCTTTATACTTAAGAAAAAAAACCTACACTCAATGTCTTCATACTGTTTTCCTATCAATGCACTGACATCATCAATAAATTCCTGGATTTCTAATAATTAAATGTGAATGCATGGTTATTACAAAACTTTTTTGTATTAAATGTGGCAGAATGATTGAGTAAAAGTTTGAATTCATTTATTCATGCATTCATCTATTGATTTATGTGAGAAATATAAATTTCCATTATCATAACCATTATCACTCATTGCCTTATATATAGGAAGTTAAAACATTGGAGTTGAAATTATCTCTGTCCTCATGAAGACTATAAACTATTTTTATTTTAACCTTTATTAAAGGCTTGAGATAAATTCAAAGATTCCTAAAATTTTGGACATAGAATAAAAGTCAGGGAGGACTGCAGAAATGGGAGGTTGTCTCAAGGCTTCTAAACTCACATTACATTGTAAATTTAATACTTAAAAATTGTCTATAACGTTATTAACAATGTACTATGATTGCAAGTCTTCTCAGAGCCCTACTTCTGTTGACAATACTTGTAATAATCAGAATTTTCTATTTTCTTATATCCACTCAACTACTTGTGATTGAGTATATATAAGGAGCAGAGAAAACTAAAGAGGACAAAAATTTCGTCTATAAGAATGGTATAAAATATTATGGCCAATTTGTGAAAGTAGATATAAAAATTATAAAGGTTATTTATATATTCTATTAAAACTAAAGTTATATCTTCAAAAATATGTTTCTTGAAGATTTTTTTACATCAAATTAGAGCTCTGGTGCATAAAATTGTGTACTGGATGGATGTCCCACAGGCCAGCCTGCACCCTCTCTAATCTAGGACCCCATTGATATGCCTGACTGCCAGTTTAGGTCTGATCTCACAATCTGGGACTACTGGCTCCCAATCACTCGTCTTCCTGGCTGCCTGCCATCTAACTGCTCTACAGCTGGCCTGATCGCCCCCAACTGCTGTCCCCTGCAGGCCTGGTTGCCCCCAACTGCCTTCCCCTGCAAGCCTGTCCCCTTCCCCAACTGCTCTCCTCTGCTGACCATCTTGTGACAATGTGAGGTATCCATCTTGTGACAATGTGAGGGCAGCCACTTATGATGACATGGGGTGGCCATCTTGCAATGACATGGGATGGCCATCTTGTGATGACATAGGGGGTCATCTTGTGACATGAGGGCAAGAGGGTCTATTTGCATATTACCTCCTTATTGTATAGAATAACTTCCTATATTATTGTTGTCATGTACTTTTTAACATAATTACAAATAGGACTTCATTTCTGTTTATTTTATCTAAATGATTCAGAGAAGCTGGAGTAAATCTAGAAATAAAAATATAAATACTTTATTTTCCATAAACATTGAAAATATTAATTGGCTCCTGAGTCATTAATAATATTTCCTGTCAGGCTTACCTTTTGTTTATATGCTAAAATGACAGAGTGATCTGTTAGCTTTCCTCAAAATGTTTATTCTTCCATGTCATTTTAGTAATGCTTTGCTGTCACTTATGCAGAAGGAGATAAATGAGTGATGAACATGGATAGCCATGTAACCTCAGGTACCCATTCAAGTGCATGAATCTATGGCTCATATATTTAAAGACATACTTAAATGTTTTTATATTTTTATAGTAATAAAGATAATATTTAGAATAATGTGGTAAAATGTAAAATCATTATTACATATTTATTTCATCTATCAGTTGTAAGATATTGATTAACAATACTAAGATGACCTTAAATGTTTGCATACTGATGGAAACAAAAGAGAAAAATGTTTGAAAAGATAATATATCTAGCACAGTGAAATGTATATATTAAGGCACTTTAATTGGAATTTTAAAATTTGAATTATGTTAGCATTTTTCTTAGTTTTACTTAATGTGTTGTATATTTTGTAAGTGTAAATATATCTTTAAATATATCTATATTTGCCATCATGTATGTGTGTGTATGTGTGTGTGTGTGTGTGTGTATATTTGTTAAGTATATAGGTATATGGATACCTGCAAATATATATGTGTATATTTTGTATCTTTACAGCTTACATCTCTTCTGTGACATTCTATTCCATATCATATTGCATCCAGACCCTTCTGCTATCAAAGTCCTTCATAATTTTGTCTCATCTTACTACTCTGACCTGATTTTCCACTAGTGTCTATGCATGTCCTAATTACTACCTAGTTTCAAGATTAGTGGCTGCTGTTTTGTGAGCAGGTTCTTCTCTATGCCCACCACTAAACATTCTACAAGTGTTATCTAAGGCCAGTGGAGATTCAAGGAGCAGGCAATAGCATACTAACTTCTAGGTGAAAGAAGGTGGAAGAACATGAGGGCATTGAAAACTCACCACAGTCCTGGCTGATGTGCCTCGGTAGGTTGGGCATTATCCATGCACTGAACAGTTGCTGGTTCAATGCTTGGTCAGGGCATAGCTTCAAGTTCTGGGCTCAAGGCAGCTGATTGGTGTTTTTCTCTTGCATCAATGTTTCTTTCTCTCTCCATCCTTCACTCTCTAAAAAAAGTCAATTAAATATTTAAAATTTTAAAAAATATATCACTACAGTTCCATCTATAAGATTCTAGCAAACATAATTTTTGTTTTAAGTGTTGTGGTTGTTTACTGTGATCTCTCTATATACAGTAAAACACGTTGAAAGCTTAGCAATTTTCTGCCTTCTTAATCTTTGAGTGGCCATCATCATAGTATACCTACCATTTTTGGTTCATGATATCTATAGTCTAATGCTGGTAAGTAACATTGAAATAAATCGAGAATATATTAGAATTATGGAATAAAGAATAAATATAGGATCCTTTGACAATCTAGTTAGAAAAATTTGTACTTATTTTTTAAATGGAAATTATATTTCACAACATCTCTATTAATGAATATTTTGTGCAAAGTGACTAAAGGTACTGAAATCGCATATTCATATATATAACATTCATTTTGAGCAAGAAAGGCAAAAATCATTTTAAATTCTGGCATTTTAACTAATTACATTAATGTAGGTCTTAGAAAATTATTTCCATAAGATCATTTCTACATAAAATGAATGAAAACTTTGAAAATTATATGGGTTTTAAAATCGTGTTTTAAAACTCAATACATGTCCTGAAACCACAGTTAATTTATCTTTCTTGAGCACAGAAAATAATTATATATCAACTTAACACATTTATTTGTCTAGTTTTGCCTTGAATTCATAGCTTTTTTTATTATATTCTACCATGATAAAATAAATTATTATTCTTATCATACACATTGAATGAATCATTGACTATACTAGGAACTTCTTTTTATTGGTTAGCACATTCTTAAATTTGTGGAAGATAGGATTTTTGGTCACTATATTTAAGTTAAACCTGAGCCAATATCACTGACACAAATACCAGTAGATAATTTTCTCATATGCAATGCATATACAGTGGTACCTCGAGATATGAGTTTAATTTGTCCCATAACCTTGAGGCGTGGGAAACTATGAGATGCTCTAGTCGCAGTAAACTGGTGGGTTGTGTGCAGCAGGTCAATCCACGCGATTACTCCTATCTCAAATGTTGCTCGTATTTCAAAGCAAAAATCACTTGCTCGACTGCTCGTATCTCAAAAATCTCGTATGTTAGGGCACTAGTATCTCGAGGTACCACTGTACATCAACATGCATTGACCTAAAATAATCTACTTTATTTTTGTCACTATAGAAATAAGCCTTAGTGTTACAATTGTTTTCTTTAAATAAAATTTAAAATTTGTTTTGATAGTCTACTAGCCAGTTTCATCTTGAAATGTAAGTCAGTGTCTAACAACCATCAGACTAGGTTTTTACTTAGTAGATCAAAAGCAAATTATGACTAACACTAAATCACGAATGATTTAGGCATTAAAACAGTTTAGGCTAGATCTTGATATGTATGTTTCATAATGACTCAAAGAGTGTGAATTTTGATTTAATGCTGCAGCACAGCCAGCAAGAAAGCGATGATAAAGAGAATTGGCAAAGAGGACCGCAGGTGCCTCATTGTTTATCTCTACTGTTTTACAAAAGAGCATAGCGGCAAACACTCTTTAACTGTGCATTTGCAAAGATGTGGATAGAACTCCTGATTATGAATTCAACTGGCTGATCTCTCTTACCTTAGAAAAAGATAGGCAAACCTGTGCAACAACTCTATTGTTCTTGAAGCTGATCCAGCTATGGTGTTTATCTTTAGTTTACTTCATTTAAAAACAGTTATTTTATCTGTTTGGTTTAAGAGAAGTCTTGTGGGTCTCACTTACAAATTTACATTATGAAGAAACTATGGAACTTTGTATATTAAGTAAAAGAAAAAATATTCTGGATTCAGGTACTTGCTTGTACTTTGTGCCTGGTATCAGTGTAAAGGGAAATTAGTGCAGAATTGTTTTCTCTCTTTGAACCTAGGAAATGCAATGTTATCTATTGCATTCGGAATATAAAATAATCTGTCTTTAACCTATAATAAGTTTATAACAATTTTGAAAGCTTGGCTCTTTAAAATTTTTCAGTGGAAAAAAAGGAACCCTCATGCCCTGCTGGTGGGAATGCAGACTGGTGCAGCCACTGTGGAGAACAGTATGGAGTTTCCACAAAAACAAAACAAAACACTAAAACTGGAACTCCCATTTGACCCAGTGATCCCACTTCGAGTTATATGTACAATAAAAACTATAAATACCAATCAGAAAGGATCTATGCACCCCTATGTTCATAGCGGCACAATTTACAATAGTTAAGATTTGGAAACAGCCTAAGCGCCCATCAGCAGATGAGTGGACTAAAAAACTGTGGTACATTTATACAATGGACTAATATGCTGTGGTAAAAAAGAAGGAATTCCTACTATTTGCAGCAGAATGAATGGAACTGTAGAGCATTATGCTAAGCAAAATAAGCCAGTCAAAGATAAATATCACATGATCTCACTCATTTATGGAATATAATGAATAACATAAACTAATAATCAAAAACAGATCCAGAGACAGAGAAGCATTGATCAGACCATCAAACCTCAGAGGGAAGGTAGGGGAGGGTGGGGTAAGGAGGAGAGATCAACCAAAGAACTTGTATGAATGCATATAAGCCTAACCAATGGACACAGACAGACAACAAGGGGGTGAGGGCATGAGAGGAGAGAATGCGAAGATAAGGACACACATGTAATACCTTAATCAATAAAGAAAAATAATAAATAAATAAAATTATAAAAATAAAGAAGTATAAGTAAAAAATTGTTTTCAGTGGAAAAAGACTTGAAGAATTTCACAGTGCTGATGACTCCAGGAAAATGAGTGTTAGATCTGCCTTTGGGGAGAATCAATGGAAAATTCTGGATTAAATGTGATAGGACTACAACACTTTTCCTAACATGCACTATTAAAAGCAATGAGTGCTTCCCAAGGAAGAAATCATTCTACCTTACTTTGTGATGCTGCGCTATGAGACAAATAATTACTTGCAAGTTTCTTGAACGGCAAGATCAGGAATGTAAAGGTGACGTGGATGTACAGGATATTAATTTCTCCAAGGCCACTCTTTGCCTTTGGTAGCCATAATTAACACCAAAGTTTCCTAATGTAAAAGATGTTCAAATCTATGTGCCTGTATACAAAAATAAACAAGCAAATAAAAAAACACCATTAGTTTTTTACTAAGAACAGAATGTATTGAATAAAACAATAGCTTGCATTATTTGAAAATTAATAGAATAAAAATTAATGTGATTATTAAATTATTAACTAACTTTAAAATTATGTTATTCCACAAAAAGTAATAAGCAACAATACTGAATGCATTTCAGTAATTAACTGTAGTGTATAAAGAGCTGGAAATGTAATAGCATTATATGTACCATGATGTAGATAAACATTAAATGAACTGAGTTTGACCAACTTGCAAATAATCTATAGGAATATTACACTACTGTTATCCTAGAAGAGTATTGCTTTGGAAGTAAATTTTTTATTTTGTTTTTTGTTGTTGTTTTCAAAATATAACCTTAACTAATAATAGTCAACACTATGCCATCATAACTGTTGGAATGTTGAGGTCTTTCAGCAGCAATTAGGGGTTAGATACAGATTATAAATTAAAAACCGGTATAACAAACATGTAAGAGGAAGTAATTTTTTGAAAAAAAAGTTGCACAAGGAATAACACAGAGTATACATTAAAAGTCACCAACATCCGGATAGATCCAAAGAGATAGCAGGCATAAATCTTGGGATTGCTTGTTAAAGGAAATTCAAATTTCCATTTATTTCTTGTTAACCAATGATAGCTTGCAATAAATCACCCAAATGTCAGATCCAGAGTCAAAACACCTGAAAATTCTCAACTAGTTTTTAAAGGCACACTTGATTGTGTGTGTGTTTCTTATATACTCCAAAATCATTTTAAATTGCCCCCTATAAAAATTTTGTGGCAGAAAATGCATTTATTCTGTTGATTGATAATAAGTTGTCTACTCCAGGGATCTTTATTTCTTTTAAATCTCAAACATTTACAAGATCAAAATATGTGAGTTGATTAGATTAGCACATATCTCAGAGATGCAGAGATCAAGTTATTTTTACTCATTTTTTGTTATATACATGGTACTTATCAATTAGCATTCTTTGTGTCCTCAATCTTTCAACTCCATTCAGGTTTAATGATATATTGTTTGACTAGTTGTTTTTAATAGAGGTGAAATAAATTGAAATTAGAGGGGATTATATTCATAATGATGATTTACATTTTTCAACATAACACAGGGCAGTTAAATCATACAATAGGGTTCATTAGCTTAGCTAGAGCTAGCATTCATAATTATCCAGCTTCTGTTGATTGCTATTTCCTCTTTGCCCTTATGGTATACATTTGTATTAATTTAAATGCACAGCAGTTAAGCAGCCTCCATAAAAATAATTTACATCAATCTTATAAATGGTGTTCAGGCATACACAGGCATATGTAAGGTCAGTATGGATTAAAGGATCAGGTAATAGGGCAAACTTATGAAGCCAGAGTAAGAACCCTTGAAATACATTTTCTCAAAGAAAACAAAGCTCTTATTTTTATCCTCAAAAATGGGGCTAGGGGTCAGGACATTGCAAGTCTCACAGCAGACTTAATTTTAGCAGAAGCAACGGCAAAGAGTATGGTTGAATATTGTGTCAACAGAATAATGGCAGTTGCTTCAAATGGCGCCTTGGTTTGTCAGAGCTTACTCAGCGATGAAAATGGTGTCGGGAAACCATTTAAGTTGATTTAATAGTGTATGTAAGACTATCTCTTAGACACAACATTAACTGAACAGAAGCCCTTCTGTTTTTTAATCATATAAGGAAGCAACAAGGCAAACACTATTTTGGATATAATATGACCGTGTTGACATTTGCAATTTTGCTGATGTTTGGGGGCATTTGGAACAAGTATATAGAGCAAAGTTTATGTAAATCAGTTTGATTAGAAGAAAATGGTAATAGCTGAAATCACAAAATAGGACGGAATGGTTATTAGAAGACCTGGTCTCTTTCATGATCTTAGCTGAAAAATTATTTCAGCAAAAACAGTGACTTTCCTAAAAAAATCATTTTCAAAACCTTATATATTTAGAATCAAATAGTTTTTCTAGTCTATGTCTTAGGATGAAAATAATTTGGAACTACCTAAGCAGTTATCTGTAATAATAAAAGTGTAATATGTTAATTAGACCAGATAGCCGAACAACCTTCCAGACAAAGCAGTGGCTGTGGCTACCAAGGCAAGCTGCCATGGCTGTGGGGGCTGAGAGCTTTGCACAAATTTCATGCACCAGGCCTTTAGTTATTACTATAAAAATGTAGTGATGCCCACCATTTCAGATTTAAACAGATTGCCAAACCATACCTCCTCAAGAGGCTCCTTTATCTTTGTTTTGAATATGTGGTTTAATTGATCTGTGCTGAAATGAAACAACACATAAATATTCTTTCACATTGATACTTCATTTAGTTTAGTCAAAAAAATAATTAGCATGTGTTTTGAGTATAAATCTTACTTCAAAATATATCTTTAATCCTCATTCTCCTGCCATTATGGAAATATATTTTTTAAAAATATATTTTATTGATTTGCTACAGAGAGGAAAGAAGAGGGATAGAGAGTTAGAAACATCGATGGGAGAGAAACAGCAATAGCTGCCTCTTGCACACTTTCCTAGTAGGGATATTGCCTCAACCAAGGTACATGCCCTTGCCTGGAATGGGGCCTGGGGCCTTTCAGTCTTCAGGCAGATGCTCTATCCACTGAGCTAAACCGGTTAAGGCGGAAATACAATTTTAACCTGGATTCATTCTTTTCTCTTCACCTTAGGTGTGGGTGAACAGACTTTGTGTTGATATCTGTAAGGGGAGGGTAGTAAATCTTTTTCTCTAAGTCAGATGTCCACGCTGTAACATTTCCACAAGATGTGCATCATTACCTCAGGTGAGTGGCCATTGATTCACACAAAATGCTGCAGACATGCTCTTCCTTCTCCTCTTTAGCTCTTCTAGATTTTTTTAGGTACTTTTGACCACTGTCTTGCCCCTCGTGTCTGTATTTGAATCATTTTAACTCGCATTCTACACTAATCAATAAAAAGCAGTGTTTAAAGCTCAGCCTGTCTGTACACATCATGCAGACAATTCTCTGAGAGTGTTGCCACACCTTACCTCCAGGATGTATGGGGGTCATGTAAAACTATATTTTCCCCTTAAATTCCTCACTGCCATAAGAAGTGGTTTCAGACTCCCTTTCATTGGAATCTCATATCTTTCAGTTTTCCCACTGAATTGATTTCTCAAGTCCAGGAGAGTCGATTCTCTTTTTGAAAAGACAGTGTTGCTTTCACTCATTCTCTATCCTGATAAATATGTTGTCGCTGCTATCAAACTCCTTTACTTTCATTTACGTGACTAGAGATTAGAAAATTAAAATTCAGGAATGAATTCCCATTTTTCCATGCTCTATTCTATAGCATATATTCCCTGAGGTAATATATTATAGAAGGCTCTAGATCAGTAGTTCTCAACCTTTCTAATGCCATGACACTTTAATACAACTCCTCATGTTGTGGTGACCCCAACCATAAAATTATTTTTGTTGCTACTTCATAACTGTAATTTTGCTACTGTTAATGAATCGTAATGTAAATATCTGTGTTTTTCAATGGTCTTAGGAGACACTGCTAGCAGTTGAGATGCACAGGTTGAGAACCGCTGCTCTAGATAATTTAGTAGAAAAAGAGTAGTGGGGGTAATAAAAATTATATTTCAGAAACATAATTTTGAGTCACATGTAATACATTTGAATATTGATAAAGAAAGATGAAAGAGATAAATAATGTTTAGAATAATTATGAAAATGAATATTAGAGAAACCCTAAAAAAATTTAAAAGCTTAAGAAAATTGATATGGAACAGGGATATAAAGAATGAGTAGTCATAAATCCTAGAAATAAAAGCATAAAGAAATCTGCTAAATTAATCAAGATTATATGGTAGGTACGATGCTAGTGCCTTGGAATCACAGCAACAGCAAGACAATTTATTTTCCCAAGGAGTTCAAAGACCAGTGGTAAAGACAAGGAAGAAAAATAGCAAATATGATGTGTTATCATAAGTATCAAATATAAATATAAACTGAGTTAGAAAGCATTCTCAGAGAGTTAATGTAGGAGTGGTGGTGATGATGATAGGCAGTGTGTTTATGCGTATTTGTTTGATGGTTTCCAAGTTCAATTGCACCTATGTTGAATTTTAAAGGGAGACAAAAAGGCATGGAAACATAATGTGGCACATTTACAAATCTACAAGCAATATGTATATAGACAATCTGTATATAGACCATCTTAGAAAACCACTGCCTGACAATGACATTATATTTCTCATATTCTCTCTCTCTCTCTCTCTCTCTCTCTCTCTCTCTCTCTCTCTTTCTCTCTCTCATTTAATTATTATACTTAATGTTATTCTTTAAAATTCAACTAATTTCTTAAAAAAAACACTAGTATAGACCATAGGTATTAACTGTTGAGGTTATCAGCTTGACTTACTAACTTTCTTATTTATAACTGATAATAACTGAAAATATGTCAAGGAAGAGGAAAAAGGTATATTGCTTAAGGAGTGAGATAATTCAATCTCATTCCTCCACATGCTTACTGTGTGCCAGGATACTTGTAAAGGTAGGCAGTTAGAGGTTATTGTGGTTATTGCCCTATCATGATTATGCTCACAGTGTAAAGGAAGATTAGAAAGATCTAAATTAATAATTGTGTAATATGAAATCTGTTAATATGAATAAAATTCTTAGAAATATGAGGAGAAAGCAGTTGTTTCACTGGGATAGATCTTTAAGTATTCACACACCTGTCTATACCTGAGTTTATACTTTGTGAAAAGGCAACAATAGATAGTCAAAGAGGAAGGAGTACAAACAGATATTCCTGGCAGAGGAGAAAACAGGGCATGTGGAATTTCTGATTCTAAATAGAATGGAGCAATGAGTACTAAATCAATCCTATTACTGTAAACAACTACTAGAACCATATTTTCCGGCATATAAGATGATTTTTTAATCCAGGAAAATCTCAAAATTGGGGGTCTTCTTATACACTGCTGGGTGTTGTCTTATAGGGCAAGTATATCCCAAACTCTATATTTTAACTGGAAAAGTTGGGTGTCGTCTTATATGCCCAGTCATTTTATACGCTGGAAAATAAGGTATATAATCAGATGAAGTACATGAAACAAGTGTTTGCAGACATTTTATAATACTCAGAACAAAAACTGTTTTCCATGGGAGAAGGAAAACAAGTAAGATGAACCCCAATAAATGTATTGCAAAGAAGGGAATTATTATTGATATAATAATTTAAACTTGATTGCAACACTTTTTATAAAAAAATCATCATGATATATTTATTCTCCTTTCATTGTTACTGAGGAAACAATAAGTAAATTAATGCACAACTACATATGCCATTTATTTCATATTTACTACATGATAAGATTTATAAACTTGTCAATAACTGTAGTTTATATGGATATGAAAACATAGTTGGATTTAGAGTGTTAACTCAAGTGGAGCTTAGATAATGGGACACATTAGAAAAGATGGATAAATTGTGAAGCTTTTCATAACCTCAGGGATATTGAATTCATATTTCAAGATGATGAGCATGTATGCATGTGCAAGCCTTTTAGAAGGAAACTGTACATTTTTATAATATGGAAAGATTGATTTCTATATTCTTTAAAATCTTAAGTAAATATTTAAGATTATTCTTGTGGTCCATAAAGTAACAGCTAAAATGTTGCAGGGATATTCACTGGAACACTTAAGTCAAAATGCCTAAAAGGCTGATGTAATAGTTGGGACAGAAATTTCAGGTACAGTAGTTCATAAATTGTGGTATTATATTAACAATGCCCTCTTAGAACATCTGTTCTTTTTAGACCAAAAAAATGCAAGGGAGAACATTTACAGCCCAGCATGAGAGAAAATATGTCATATCTTAGCTTTATCTGCCCATTGGTAGACTTGAGTAATTATTATATTACAAGGAAAAATGAATCCAGAGAGTCAGATATTAAATCCCTAACAGGGATCCAAAATGTCAGTTGGATTTTCAGCTTAGCAGTGTTCTTGTGTAAGCTCCATAAAGGGATTGTTGAACCTGTGTATTGATTAGCCACCTGTGGGAGACTGCGCTCGGCAGGAAAGATAAACATGTACTTGGGGTCCTATTCCTTGATGGAAGGGACTTATTTAAGTGAGGAAATCTAAAGCTGTTTTTCTGAATTTGGACACTGACATTTTTTCCTAAGTTATTTTCTTTTTATTCTGTATGGTTAACCAAAGGATAACAAAATCTGGTTCATAGTTTTCCTCACTTTTACAAATTCTGCTATCGTTACATGTGAATGTAATATCCATGAGGATATCTTAATCTCACAAATAATTGACCTCATCCATTCCGATTACCTTCAACTCAGCTTTCTCTGAGCTGCAAATCTCCAGGGCTACAGTGCCACATGTAATATACTCAGACAGAATTCCAATCTGTGACCATTATCTCACACTCCCCCAGTTTGCGGTCTGGTGCTTTTAACACTCTCTCTATATTTCTTTAATTTTTTCATTCATTTATTCATTTCTTCCTCCATTCATTCATTCCATCTACAAGGATTAGATCCCTACTATTCATATATATAAAAGGCTAATATGCTAAGTGTCTCTTCACTCATCTGACCAGTCGCTATGATATGCATGAACCACCAGGGGGCAGATGCTCAATGCAGGAGCAGCCGATCTGCAGTGACTTGGCAGCTGCAGTTCTTTTTTTTTTTTTAATTGATTTTTTACAGAGAGGAAGGAAGAGGGATAGAGAGTTAGAAACATCCATGAGAGAGAGACATCAATCAGCTGCCTCTTGCACGCCCCTTACTGGGGATGTGCCAGCAGCCAAGGTACATGCCCTTAACCGGAATCGAACCTGGGGCCTTTCAGTCCGCAGACTGACTGACGCTCTATCCACTGAGCCAAACCGGTTTTGGCCAGCTGCAATTCTTGAGTGAAGAACTGCAGCTGCCGAGTCAGAGAGGAGGGAACCCAATACCTCGGGGGCCATGCGATTCCACCTTCAGCAGTGGGTTATGCTGTTGCAGGGGCACTGCTGGCCAAATCTGGTTACTGCACACTTGCATTTGCGTGCCAGGTCCTGTAAGACAGCATCTTTGCTGAGTGCCCTCTCGCACTCCAGAACCCCTGGGAGATGTTGGAGAGCTGGTTTCAGCCTGATCCCCACAGACAGGCTGAAAGACCACACCTGTTGGAGGGACCCCACTCACTCTCCTGCAGTGGAGCTGGCATAGAGGGAATGCAGGGCGCTGGCTCCTGGGCATGTCTAGCCAATCTCACCCAGTCCCACCCCAAAGGCCACCTTCTAATTAATTTCCTTTAAATGTGCAAGAATCCATGCACAGGCCAACAGTGTGATAATAATTCCCTAAAATCTCCAAGTTGGATGCTGAAAATATAAATATACTTGACCAAAATCCATATCTTAATGAGCTTTCTGTAATGTGTTTATTTTTCAAGTAACTAGATATTATGAGTATTGAGGAAAATACATTTTTTCTGTCTGCTGTGGAAACAGAAAGAAAGAAATAGCAAACCCAGCCTAAAGGGAATCATTAAGGATCATTTTACGAGAACATTATCTTTGACCTGAGTCTGTGGTTTGTGGGAGAAGCAGAAGGATCTATGCTGAATAACAGCCCAGAGTCTGAGATGTCCTGAGTTCAGCGTAGGTATTCTTGCTTTTCTCATCTACCTAAGACTCAACTCAGAGATGCATTCTCTTAAAACATGCCTGTGCTCAGGTCATAAAGGGCCCTAGCTATGTGCTCTTCCAGCCTCCTACTAAAGATTAGGATTCACATGCTATATGGCAACCGTTAGAATTTGACTTTAGTTATCATTCATCAGAACTGGAGTCAAATGTATAAAAAAGATATAAATCTATCTCTTGCTGTCCTTCATCTAACCTATTCCGACCTTCAAATTCTATTTCATCAGTGTGAACCACAATACCTGGCTGAATGATGGAATAAAGTTTGAAGTGAGACAACATAATTACTTCGTTGTTAAAACCCATTAATCAAAGTGAACTTCCATCCACCCTCTTGATTATTAAACAATAGAAATATGGAAAGATTGACCTCTCATTCAAATGGAAAGAAAAATGACAGATTTTCCCAAGAAAGCATATGCTGGCATTTATCAATTAAGGCCAGGCAACAAATAAATGTTTCCCAAAAATATTAATATAATTTTTTAAAAAAATATTAGTGTCATTTATCTGAGATCAAAAGAGGGTTTATAAAAGCATACTTATTTCTCTCTTTTTTTTAAATTTTGTTTAGTAATTTTAGTGAGAGAGGGGAGGAGAGAGAGAAACACTGATTCGTCGTTCCAGTTATTTATGCATTCATAGGTTGGCTTTTGTATGTGGCCTGACTTGGGATTGAACTCCCAACCTTGGATATCAAGACAGTGCTCCCACCAACTGAGCTACCCAGCCAGGGCTATTAATTTATCTTTTGATATCTTTCTCACTCTTTCTTTTCTCTTATTGTCTTAGTATTTACCTCGTTAGTGATAAAAACCACTTCACTATTCCTCTATGAATGCTTTTTCTTCATCAATTCCTCTTTTGTTCTGTCCCTTTAGATGAAATTTACTGAATTTGCAGATTGTGCACTGAAGTCCTGTTGTCATTTTTGTGTTATATTTTCCAGTAGAAGTTCTCAGGTATCACAATCTTACAGGCTCAACAGTTAATGAATGATAAATATATTTTTAACTTCTCTACCTTCTTGTCACACATTATCTATTTCCTGTCTCTCTCAGCTAAAAACAAAACTTACTTCATATGTTTTCACGTGTGTCTTGTTCTTTTGCCACTGTCCCCAATCCTCAATCTCAAGCCACTCTTCTTCACTTAATTCATACTTCAGCCTATGAGACAAAGTGTTCTAGAGGTATTCCCTGAGACCAGTTTTGTGTTTTTAAACTATAATGAATTGTCTTTAAACTTTCTCTAAATGGCACTAATAGATTCAAACATCATTTTCTACATTTAAAAGCATATTTAGTCATTAAATTATATGGAAATTTAAACTTATTCACTTACATATTCAACCTGTGACTATTAGTTTTAATGATAGTACTGTCCAGAACCCTTCAGTGGTACAGAAAAGAGTACCCTATATAATAAAAGCCTAGTATGCTAGTGTTTGGTCATCTAGTCATCCATTCAACCAATCAAAGGGTAATATGTTAGTGAGATAATAAGGCCATTCAAATGCTTGCTATGACATACACTGACCACTAGGGAACAGTCAGTCAACTGGTCGACCAGTTACTATGATGTGCACTGACCACTAGGGGCCAGACAGTCAACCTGTAAGTTAGCTTGCTGCTGGGGTCCAGCCAATTAGGACTGAGTAAGATGGGCCAGATATACTCTGGAGCCCTCCTGTGGTGTCTCCCTGGCTGGCCAACCTCCTGCATCTCTCCATGGCCCTGAATGTGCACTTGTGGGGTCCCTCAACCTGGCGTGTACCCTCTTGCAATCCAGGACCTCTTGGGGGATGTCAGAGAGCTGCTTTCAGCGCGATCAGCAGGACAGGATGAGAAACCCCACTGGTGCATGAATTTGAGCACCAGGACTCTAGTTTATTAAGATAGCAAGACAATTCTACAATAGAGATTTGTACATTTTGAACAGGAAAATTGTCACAGATAAACTGTTAGAATAATGTGTTATAAAGTTTTATTTTCACAATGTTGTTCTTTAGGTAGCTTTAAATAATAAAAATCACTTATCTATCTATATATGTCTAATATCCTAAATGTCCAACTGGGTGCTATGATATACACTGACCACCAGGGAGCAGACACTCAACACAGGAGCTGCCATGATGCACATTGGCCTTTTATAGAGAAACCTGGTGCCCAAAAAACAACACTCTGCTTCTACCAAGTGGAACACAGGCTCTGTCACCACCCTGGAGTGACAGCCCAAAAATCAAAGGTCATGCTGCTGAGACCCCATGACACAAAATGCAGCTCATAGCCTAGCCCAGTCCAGAAACATTGGCTGTGGCTTCTGGGTAATGACTTCACATAGCAATACCTGGCTTACTCTCCCTAGCGATGACTAACCTCCTTGCACTTTCTTCAGCCCAGGAACATGATTTGCTTTATAGCCAGGTGCAAACATTTCACACTTTAACCAAATATCTATGAAGTGTTTTCCTGTGCCTCATCTCATTTGATCCTCACAGAAGTGGTAGAGTAGGTAGATAAGAGACTCAGAGGAGTCCTATTTTCATTAGCCAGAAAATAAGATTTAGAGAGCTTAGAAACTTGACCCAAATGAAAAAAAGTAAGAAATGGTGAACCTTGAAAATGACTTCAGATTTTCTCCCTGTGCAGAATATAGGTTTTCTCCCTGTGCAGTTAAATATTTTACCCTTTGTTCTCCCTGAATTATCTACAATAATAATCTGCTTTGTGTTGATATTTACTGCTTGTTGCTAACAATTACCTGAAAGAGAAGTTGGGGTGTTTTCACTGGGCTAAAAAAGTTTATCTGAATCAGAAATTCAGAAATTGGGTCTAATTAAGCAAGTTTATTTTATATATATATATATATATATATATATATATATATATATATATATATATATATATGGCTAAGTTGACTCACACATGCACAATACATATAAAACTCTCACTGACACCAATCTGTCTCAATATGTTATTGTTGATCATGAATTTGGTTGACACTTTATTATAGAGAAAGGGTGAATAGGAATATTAAAATAGTTCTTCTAATTAATTTCCTTTCAATGTGCATGAATTCATGCATCAGGCCACTAGTTGTTTTATAAAAATAATAGTGACATTTTAATGCATAGATGGAGAAGTGGTAATATTTTCCTTTTATTGTGTTACCAGGGACTTCTTTTTTGGGGAGGGTTAGTGGTAAACTGCCTTATGTATTACCCTTGGGATCAGCCATTGGAGTGACTAGTGGGCCCAGAAAGACATTACCCTCCTGACTACAGGGATTAGTCCAGGTATGGGCTCGTGTCCTAAATGATGAAAAAAAAAAAATTTCCCTTTCTAGGCAAGTACAGACTGCTGGAGAAAATGAGAATCTATATGTTACTGAGGTTGTAGACCTTAAAGGTCATAAAAATCGAAGCTCTCTGGAAAAATCTTGGCTATTCAAGGAGGCTATCCATCAGAAGAAGAAATAGAAGGAAACAAATGGGAGATGGTAAGAGTTGTGTGAAGCTACCTCTACTCCGTTTACTCAATTACAATACCATAAGAAGTACATCATTTTTTTTTTTTCCTTTAAGCTGGTTGGGAATAGGCTCCTGACATTTCTACAAATGTTTTGATTAGTACATAACAATATACACAAAAGTTTCTTGAGCTTTAGGAAACATGGAACAAGAAATTTGTTTAGAAAAAGAAGGAAATAACTGGACTAATGAATTTTTTTTTGCTTCAACATGTTTTTTTTAATTTAAAAATTATATTTTATTTAGAACATGAAGAGGAAACTTTTGAGGAAGTTGACATGGTCATTTGCTTATATTAAACATGTTGTGTGTGTGTTGTTTTTTTTTTTTGTGTGTGTGTGAGACAACCCTTATCCAGAGTTACAGAAAAGTTACATCGCATCAACATTCACTAAAAAGATCACAGTGAAGTTAGAAATGTGTCTCATGCTTGCAGTGAGTAAGTTGACAGACATATGCCATGGGAGTGTTACTCATGGTATAATGGAAAGATTATGAATTTTGGAATCATAGTAATCATTGAGTGACATGTAGCCACTATGCTATGTGTATTGTCACAAAATTGCCTAACAGTGATTTTTACCCCTATTTCAAATATGATAAAATGCAGACTCAAACAGTAAATTAGTTAACCTAACATCTCAAAACTAGAAATTTGGGAGTAAATGTTTAATTTCAGATTTTTCAGGTAAAATACTCAAATTGTGTTTTGTTTGTTTGTTTGTTTTATGGGCTACTTATTTATTGACGAACGTACCAAAGGGGTGGGGGTGGGGGTGTCATTCTGACACTGAGGGAGAAACAGGAAAGGCAATCAAATAAAATGTGTCAATAACGGGTCTTGAGTTGAATTTATACAGCAGTTGCCCAAAAAGAGGCATTTTTCAAAACGAAAATCTGAAGAAAAGTACATCTGCTTCATTACTGTAAGTGTTATTCCTTTCTGTGTACTGGAGGGCACCATAAAGAAACATTATCAAGGAAATTTCAAGAGAAAATGACATTTTATTTTAATAGCTGCTGTTAAAATGATGTCTTTGTTTTTTTTTTTCATGTTATATTCAACCTCAATATTTGTTTAACTTATAAAACTGCATATAGATGCAAAAAGAATATTTTTCTAAATTAAAAAAATATTAATAGTTTTTTCCTTAATACCCATAAAAGTTGTCAGAAATCTTTTTCCCTCAATCTATAATACAATGAAATTATGAGTTTCTAGATTGTCACTGTATACCTAAATTCCATAAGAAGTTGTTATAATTTCTATACTATAGGGAGCCATGTTCAGATTTATGAGCTGTTGAAATTTTACATAGCTTTAAAATGAAAACAGTATGTTTCTGAATAATGCCAAGAATATATTTTAATACTCAAAACCACCCTATAAAATACTGTCCTACCAAAAAAAATAACCAAGGTCAAACACAGATGAAATATAATTTTAGTTATAAGAATGACTAATAAACTAAAATTTGAAATCAGGCATGATAATATTAATGTGGCACTCAAATCCATTAATCAAAATCAAACTGTGGATAAACTTAGAAACCATGTCTATTGTTGGGAGATTGAAATAAACATGCATATAGGAATCATTAGTGATAAAAAATTTCTGTGATTTGAAGTTTTATGTAGTAAATAGATAAATGCATTTAAATGCCCTTTAAAAAAAAACACACAAGTGTAGCTCTTATGGTTTATAATCCATACAAAGGCCTGGCTTTATTGCTAGGTTCCTATAAAATTATAGAGGCATATTTTCTAAAGAGCGGCAATAAATTGCAATGCTTTTGGAAATTGGTCGCAGTTGAACCATCAATACTTATTCGATTAAGTATACTTTGCACAATGATTTCTCTCTGTCTTTGTTTGCAAAGTGGTAAAACAAACTATAGAAAGATGATAGAGCAAGGTATACCTAGGAAATTTTCAGACTCTGAGATATACGTTTACCACTCTGGAATAATTGGAGATGGCTTGTACATCTTCTCGAATGGTCGTATAACCATTTTTCTATGCCTTTACTGAGTGCTGTTAATTCTGATGGTTAATACAATGAATCCTCCAAGCATACACACGG
Source organism: Lasiurus borealis (assembly GCA_004026805.1). NCBI lineage: Eukaryota > Metazoa > Chordata > Mammalia > Chiroptera > Vespertilionidae > Lasiurus > Lasiurus borealis. Next base: position 61,276 of record PVJN01005236.1, on the reverse strand, counting down.
AAAGTACCTTCCAGTGAGGCACACTGCAGGGAGCTACTGAGCAGGCTTTATTTGGAGCGTGATTTCCATGGAAACAGCACCTTTCTGTCTTCTTATTTCTCATCTCGCTTTTGTTGAAAATTTTACAACTGCTTCTTCCACATATGGCAAAAATCCCGCTAAAGTTGAAATAAAAGCACTTATCCTTATTGCATTCATTGGTTCAGATCAGCACCAGCTGGAATTTTTATGGTCTCTGGTTCTACACACCAACGTATTGAGGTCATCCCTGCTTTTTACTGTCAGTGGCAAATGATGGAAAATGTCAGTTCATGATGAGCAACAACTCCAAAAAGTGGCATGGCCCTCTAACTGAAGGTGACACATGTGGCTCCCGATCACTTGGATGGTTTCATATATGCCCAGGCACAGTGTGCCTTCAGAAGATGCTGCAGTTGTTAACGTTTAACCTTTGCTTGTGAGAACTCTTTACCTCATCGCTTCCATGGATTATTATAGTTTCAGCCATAAGTAAAAAACCTCAAAATGTACCTCATATTTTATATTTGATTTTAAGCAAAATATTACTTTTGAAAAATATTAAATTTTTCTCCTATTATTAATGTCCTCTAAAGTCCAGCATAGAAATGAGACTTAGAAATGAAATTACAGAATTTCCTCACATAGTTTTCCTAGCACAAAAGGCATGTAGGAAATGTGATCCCAACTGCCTTCCAAGTTTTCTTAATAACTAGTTTTTAACTGGGTGAAAGACCAGTTTCCAAGTGATGTTGAGATTAACAAATAATTTTCATTCTGGAAAAACAAGTTATGTAATAGGCTGAAAGTAAGTCCTGTTTAATTACATATTTAACTCTTTAGCAGTAATCTTTTACTTTTTGTTAATTCTTGAAATGGGGTTTTCCATCATTCAATTTAACAAGGGAAATATCAGTATTTACTGAAAAGTAGAAAGTACTATGTCACACTAAGAAAATATATAAAAATATCATGGAAGCAAAACAACATATATTGAAAATGCAAAAGCATAGGCTACTTATAATTGAGGCTATATATAAGACAGTATTTTCTTTTCCAAAATGGTATAAATAATTTTATAGCACAAATTTTTTTTTTCAGAAATCCAAATTACAAATAAAATATAGAGAGGTGCTAGTCCCTTTTCTTCTTTATAATTTATCAGGTTATAATTTGTAAAATATCAACCTCAAAGTAAACTGAATAAACATATATACAGAAAAAGAAAATCTGCCTAATGTGGAAAATTTTTAAATTATTTTAATGAACTATGATAAAAAAAATGGAATAAAAAGTTTATTTCTTTTCATACCATGGTTATCTTAAACTTCAACAGCCCGCCCAGCCAGCTTGGCTCAATGATTGAGCATTGACCTATGAACCAGAAGGTCATGGTTCAGTTCCTGGTCAGGACACATGCCCGGACTGTGAGCTTGATCTCCACTAGGGCATACAGGAGGCAGCTGATCAATGATTCTCTCTCATCATTGATGTCTCTCTAGTTCTCTCTCTCTCCTTTTCTCTCTGAAATCAATAAAAATATATTTAAAAAACAAACAAACAAAAAAAAAAACTTTAACAGCTTATTTAACTCTTCCAAGGTAAAGGAAGTAAACCTTAAATGAATGTAGAATGAAGATAGAGAACACAGAAACTTACAAGTAGAAAGAAGACTGACTTATTTACTAGAGTTCTGTTAAAAATTAAAGCAATGTCTCCTGGGTTCTAGTTAATATCTTTTATTCCTTCTCTCTCTCTCTCTCTCTCTCTCTCTCTCTCTCTCTCTCTCTCTCTCTCTCTCTCTCCTCTCTCTCTCTCTCTCTCTCTCTGTCTCTCTGTGTGTGTGTGTGTGTTTCTAAATACCACTATTACTATTTTCTTTTGAGGTTAATTTCTGCAGTCTGTCACTCCAGGTTTCCTCCATCAAAGGCTGTCTCGTTCAAGCATGTCCTCAGTCAGGTTGTGATTGGAAGTCAGACTCTATGTGCTTCTCCGTGTGGCCTTGTAATTGCCTACAGGAGAGCAATCAAACAGATCAGCTAGAACAATCGCCTGCATCAGCTGGAAACCTTCCTTTAATTTAAGTGAACACACCAGTTTAAACACATTTATTTGAACAGTTGTTTCTTTTGGAAAGAAATCATGTGTCTACCCAAGGTTTCTTGAACTGAAGAATGACCTGCCTGGTTTTAGTACCAGGATGTGCAGAGATAATCAGAAGACATGCCTTGTTGCTAAGTGAAAAAATGGGAAAAATCAATATTTGGTGACCTCTTTGAGGAAATCTTCAAATCCAAGCCTGTCCAACATGGGGTAGTATTTTGCAGCTTTCCTTCCTTCACAATACACTAAGAATTAAAAAGCTAATTTGTACTTACTAAATAGACTTCTTCATTTCTTAAAAAAAATTGAATTGCATGGATGACAATAACTTCAGATCAGTGTTTTTACTTAGTTCAACAATAACAGCATTACTGTCAGTGACATCAATACACAAGGTAACTGCAATGTAAATAACTAGTTAGTCTGGAATATAGTTTAATGGGACACTGAAGATTTTGGTAAATGAGAACTGGCAATTTAATAGCATTATTGATTCTCCTTTGATATTATAAATGTATTCACATAAGAAAACTTTTTTTAAAAATCATTTAAATCTTCTCTGTGATTTTTATATACCCTAAAAATGCAAACAAAAAATGAAAAGGCTAAAAAGATATAATTAATACATTTTATCCTTTGTTTGCTCTATAAAGATATCTCATGTTAGAATGCACAAAACTGTCCTTAAGTCATTAAACTACTGAGAAGTTTAGCCACTTTTCAAATCATGTATCAAATCACCAGAGATCATTCTTATCAAACCAGTGGTTTCAAACTCATGGTTTTCCAAAAATTGTTAGTGCCTGATAACATATTTCTGAAGACATAAGAAATATTCAATGAATGCTGTTTTAATGAATCAAATAAAGCACTGATTCTCTCTCTCTCTCTCTCTCTCTCTCTCTCTCTCTCTCTCTCTCTCTCACACACACACACACACACACACACACACACATACATACACAAAACACAATTATCAGAAATATAATTAATCCACAATTCCTGAGTGGATCTTGCATGTAAATTTATAGTAACTTACCAAGTTTATAAACTAGAGAACAGGAGAAGTTATATGTACTATTGATAAATAAATATATTTAAGGAGACTTTCCAATATTTCCTCTTTAATTCAATTCATTAGTTTGGTGCTGAATCAAGTGTGTACTTGTTTAATGAATATATTATACTAAGCAATCAGCAGGTTGTAAAGAGTATCATTGTATATTTTTCCAGATTTTTCAAAAAACAATGAGGCAGAAGAGTTCTGAGGTACATTAGCAATATTCTAGCAAAAATGAAGTTAAACATTTCTTCTGCATTAACATCTCATACATCTTATTTCAGCAAGATGACTATAATATGAACTCTACTTTCTAGTGTACTTTAAAGAAATAAAGACAAAACAGGGTGAAGACACTATTTTTATTCACTTATTACAGAGAATCACTCTTGCAAAATCATTTTCAAAATAATAGGAATTTAGGAGAATTGAATTAAGAAACTTGTTTTAGCAATCTATCTTTTGCCTGAAGAGAAAGACATTATTTTCTTTTCCAAAATGGTATAAATAATTTTATATGCACAGAAATTTTTTTTCAGAAATCCAAATTACAAATAAAATATAGAGAGGTGCTAGTTTCTTTTCTTCTTTATAATTTATCAGGTTGTAAGCTATAGTGGATATTAAACATGTTTATATTAAATTGCATTAACATGATAATTTCTCCAGACTTTGTCTTTGTTTCTCTGAGGTAGAATACACTTCAGAAACATGTATAACTAGAATATCAATTTCATCTTGGTTGAATGTAGCACACCTTTTAAAGAATCCAAACCCCAAACCTATTAGATAATTCCTATTTAACTCCTTTCTTCCCTGACCATTTTAATATCTAGGATGAAAAGCTAAATATTTTAAGCTAAGAATAAATATGTACCAAGATTCTGGCAACTGAAATCTAAGTGGATCTCTCCTGTGGGCATGCTCAGAGAGCTGTAGCCTCAGATGACTGACAGGACCAGAGGATACAGGGATGATGAGGCATTAGCAGCAACTGTCTGTTTCCACTGACTTGGTATTTGGGCAGGCCTTCTATGTAGGTTGCTATGTTTTCAAACATTGATTACATTTGTAAGTTATTTACTTTATTAATCCATTCTCATACTTGTCTACTAAATTTAGTTCTTAGTAAAAATAGGAAAAGCAAGAGTATGGTCAAGTTACTCTATTTTTCCCCTAAGAAATATTATTAAGTGCCCCTTTTATTTTTCAGGCCTATTCCAGGCCTGATGATGCATGAGACAAAAATGAACATATAGAAAATACTTGTATCCTAATAAAATATCAATATTTACTGACATTGGCAGATATTATCTAACAAGATAAATATTTTAAATGCCTAAAGATGTAAAAATTGTAGGAATTTGCTCTAACAATAAAATATTAAGAGTAAAAATCAATACAAATCAAAAACTATTAGAAATATAACATCTTGAAAACATTTTAATAATTGTTAAAATATAATTTAAGTTATAAAGAACATAGAAATCTTATTTTGGATAGTTTAGACATTAGTAAAAGTTAAAATATTATATATGAAAACCCATGGTACAAGGCCAAAGCTCCAGTCAAATAAAATATATAATTTTAAATACATTATTATTAAGCCAATATTAATATAATTAATGTTGAAAGCATTTAAATTAAGAGATTAGAAAATCTCTTAACTTATTAAGTAAGATACTGTAAAAAAAAACAAAGCTAAATTTACAAAACATAAGTTAGAGAAGAACATGAAAGTAAGAATTGTAAAATGAGAAAATAAAATTATTGGCTGGTTCATTAAGAAAATACACATAACTAATTAAGCTATGAGTACCTGATGAAACACACACACACAAAAATTTTATTTTTATCTTAGTGTGTTGCTAGCCCTACAGAAACCAAAATAAATAAATAGATAAATAAATAAATAAAACTGTTCTGTAATTTACAGGAACCAATAATATTACTTGTTACAGAGTGTAAAATCTGTCCTATTTTGATACATACTAGAGGGTCAGTGCACGAAAATGTGTGCACTGGACGGAGACTCCCTCCGCCCAGCCTGCCCCCTCTCACTGTCTGGGAGCCCTCAGGGGATGTCCTACTGAAATCTTAGGCTCGCTGCCCACAAGGAACAGGCCTACGCTACACTCTGACCTCCCTCTGCAGGAGGTGACCCGAACCATCAAGGGTGTCGATGCCCACATCAAGCCTCTGCTACTGCCACTGCCAGCCACCTGTCTGCTTCAGCTGTGGCCCCCACAGCCACCACAACCTGCCTGAGCCTCAGGCCAGCTCTGGCAGCAGCAGCCACCATCCACAGCTTGCCTGGCCTTAGGAAGCCACTGCAGCTTTCTTAGGAAGGACATCCGGAAGGACTTCTGGAAGACATCCACCCTAAGTAGCATATTGCCCTTTTATTAGTATAGATTATTTAGCCTATCTTGTTTTAGACATCCCTCATCCTATATAATAAAAGGCTAATATGCAAAGTGTCCCCTTGGGAGTTTGACCAACTGGGAGTTGGACCGCTCGCTATGACATGTGCTGACCACCAGGAGGCAGTGCAGAATGAAGGGAAGCTCTGGCCAGCAGCTGGCAGCTGTGGAAGGAAGCTCCTGACCAGCAGCCAGGGGATGGAAGGCCCCAATCAGCCCTGATTGCCAGGTAGGTCTTGGGTCCTACCTGTGTATAAATTTCAGGCACTGAAATTACATTTTTTACATTATATTGGATCTGACAGTGTTAATATTTCTTTGTGAAATATATATTTTAAAGTAAAATTAAATTATTAAATTAATAGAACAGTAAATTTTCAAGTTTGAAAAGCAAATTATCTTCTGCTGGTCTTAAGTATCAATAGACTGTTGCTAAAAGTACATTTGTTAATAATAAGTGTAATTTTTTTAATTTTACATTTCTGTGTTGAATTTCTACATCAGAAGGTGAGTGGTATTCTTCTAGAGCTATAAAAGGAAATTAATCTTATTGTTTCCAATGGATCCATTTGGGGATGGATATGATGGTGGAGGAAGGTTATCTGGTAGAGTGATAGAGTGTCTATCTGCCTATTTATCCCTGAATACTTGGTTGACCACTATTACAACCTGCTTATGCAGGAGGAAATTACTTTTCTTGTCCAGAAAGATCTTTGAATTAGGTAAGAGTATGGCTATCAAGTTATTTACTAACTCTAAATGGTTGATTTTTGTAGAATTTAGCAAACTCAATTCTTCTGTCATCCTAAAGGATACTGGACTATGCCAAATTATATTCAATAAAGAAGAGGTAAACATATTTTATTTCCTTCATTTCCATCAAAGATTTTCTAGAAATTAGAGATATTGAAATAGGAATTTTAAGGGAACATAGATAAGTTTAGGAAATTTTTAGAACTGGGGTTCATAGAAAAAATATAGAGCCAAAGATTGGGAGAAGGTACATTTTCATAATACAAGGAAGCCAAGTACAGTTACATTTCCATAAGACAAGGAAGTAGCAAAAGGTATATTTTCATAAGACAAGGAAACTGGAAGTAGCCAAAAAAGGTCCATATTTACAAAATAAAAAAGAAAGCTTAGAAGGTATAGGAGGACAATGAGGGACGAAGGCCTCAGGAGTCACTATAGTAACCAATCAGAGGGGACATCAGGACACAGGAACTACAGCCTTTATAAACCATGTAAACAGGATGTCGGTTGGGCCCTTCCCCCCCCCCTTTATGGGTGTCTGAATTTTTTTTTTTTTCAATAAAACTCCACCTTTGCTATATTGCCCTCTGTCCATGGGTTCATTCTTTGACTCTGGTTGACAAAGAATCAGGGTTCCAGTCCAAAAATTCCTTATAAGTCATAGCTCATCTCCCAATTCTTGACAACTTTCATGGGAATTTATGCTCCAGATTAGGTTGAATATATGTTATTAAAAGTGTGGTTTATATAAAGGTATGGTTTATCACAAAAGTATGGAACATGGCATAAAAGAATTGATAATGTAGCCAAATTCATTGGGTTGCACATTAAGTGGAATCTCTAGGCTTACACTTTGATGATGACAGAATTCTCAATGGGTAAAGCATTCGGACATTTGTCTATTTTCTCTGTTATCTCCACCCACATATAATCCTTGCTTCCAGTCCTTCTGCACCTTTGCCTCATAAATACTCTTGAGAAAACCTCTGATTCTTGCATTGGAAGAAGTTTTCTATCTTGCCTTTTCCTAACTTTCTGCTACTTTGAGCAGTTCCTCAGATTTGAGCCACATGGCTGTGAATATTTTCTTCTCAAAAATTTTGGACTCAAAAGAAAATAAGCACTTCCAAGAATGAAATATAATGCAATGACCCAATTATTCTGTCTTCCTACCAACAAAAGTTATTTTTTTGTGTGAAATAAGCACAGCTTTAGTGACACATTTTTTAGTGATTCAATTAACTCATACAGAGTTAATGATCTTTCTCCTTTTCATATGGTTCGAGTTTTGTCAGTTAGAAACAAAAGGCATCATTCCCATTATTGTTTTCTTGAAATGAATTTGGATCTTTTCTCTCTCACATAAAGCCTGGCTGAATTACAATAGAGAGTACAGGGACTATTAAGTGTTTTTCTCTCTTTGTTATTCAGAAGAACTGGTAGCAGATCCAGTGAACCAGCTCAAATGATCATATTTTGATTTGAAATCTTCTTTCTAAAGAAGACCTAAGGAAGAAGAGCATGCTGCCTTCTGTTAATATTCTCAAATACTTTTTTAGAAGCCCTGCCCTGGACCTCATAAAACCTTTCTCTTATGGAAACTGAAGAAAATAAAATTTCTCTTCTTAAAAAATGTAAAATGATATATTTTATTTTTTCCTAAAAGCATACTTTATCTATTATAATACACATAATGATGCTTTCACATTACTTCTATATTTTTAAATCTGTTTAACTGTTGTTAATAATTATTTTAGAATAAACAAGTGGCTGTCTACCCAAGTATCATCATAAGATAAAGAAGTTATCTGAGTTTTCAAACTCTACCAATATTTTTCCCAATTCTTTGTCCATGTATTAGAATTTCCTGAGGGCTAGGATTCAGAACTTTTTGTTTAAGAAAGGAAGGGAGGAAGGAAAGAAAGAAGGAAGGAAGGAAGGAAGGAAGGAAGGAAGGAAGGAAGGAAGGAAGGAAGGAAGGGAAGGAGAGATGGAGGGAGAGAAGGTGGGAGGGAGAGAGGAAAGGGGAGAGAGAAAAAGGGGGAGAGAAAGGGAGGAAGAAGAAATTAGAGGAGAGAAGGGGGAGGGAGTATTACCATACTAAAGGAGTTCTTTTGTCTACAAGCATCAAAGACCAATAATACATGACCAGGAGTTTGCAGCAAAGGAGGTACAGGTTTATTTTTCGGAAGTAGCCCACACCTAGAGACAAATTAACCAATGCACAAAGACCTGGTTCCCTGAAGGCTTCCAGGGAATGGGTTTTATAGAGACAAAATTATTATTCATGGTGACTAAAGGAGTTAAGCTCTGGTAAGGGTCATAGTCTCTACTGATTGGTTGGTGCTATGTTTATGGGTAGTTCATCAGTGCATCCTAGTCCTGATGTCAGTCATGGCCTCCCTTCATCTGGTGTCATCACTTTTCTGGTCCTGGAAATGAAACACAACTGAGGCCAAGATGTTTGTTTGACCAAAACTCTATTTTTTGGATCAGTAACCTTGAGGGATTGTTTCTAAGATTATTTAATTCTGATAAGAACTTTATGGTCCTGAAGGCTTAATGACTAAGAGAGTGGTATTGCAAGGGAGAAGGCAGGTGAGTTAAGGCTCCTGGGGAGGCCATTTTGAATCAAAAGGAAAGAAAGAAGAAAAGATCATATTAAACAAATAAAGTTTAGAGCATTGCAAAGGGACAAAAAGATAAACAAGAAAAGCTCTTAGAGCCAGGGAAACGCTTGGAACTTACATTAATCCAAGAAGATATCTTAGTTTGGTTTTATATATATATATATATATTTTTTTTTTACAGAGAGGAAGGGAGAGGGATGGAGAATTAGAAACATCAATGAGAGAGAAACATCAATCAGCTGCCTCCTGCACACCCCCTACTGGGGATGTGCCCACAACCAGGGTCCATGCCCCTGAGCGGAATCGAACCTGGAACCCTTCAGTCCATAGGCTGACACTCTATCCACTGAGCGGTGATTTCCAAACTTATAAAATGCTGACATTCAAATCTATATATGTAAAACCCTAATATTCAAATAGACTGAATGGTGGAACAACCGAACAACCAGTTGCTATGAGATGCACTGACCACCAGGAGACACACATGGAATATGGCAAGCATCAGCCCCACTTACACCTGCTGCTGGTGCCGGCCCCAATTACTCTACGCCATCAGTGGCTGCGAGCAGGGCCTGTGCCATCAGCACATGGGAGTGGTAGCGGAGCAGAGCTGCCAGCAGATAGGAGAAGAGGGGCCATGGTGGGAGGGGCTGGGCAGGTGTGGAGAGAATGGGCCAAGACCTGCCCCTGTGCCCACCTCACAGCCCACAGTTCCTTTCAACGTGCCTGAATTCATGCATTGGGCCCCTAGTATAATTATATTGTTCAATAATTTATAATTAATGGCAATAACAGTCATTTTCAGGAAGTATCGTTTTAATAAACTTGTAAACTGAATGGGTGGTAATTTAGAGGAATTTAGGATGCACTTTTATTAATTTAAAAGTTTCTTAAATAACAAATTGAACTACTTTTTTTTTCTCTACCTCTTACCTCATCAATAACATATTATAATGGGCTATTAATTTTAGAGCACATATTCTGGAAAAATTTTTTCTAAATGAATAAAAACTCAGCCCTACCAAATAACAGGCTGATATTTTTTTTTTCTGGCTTTTAATTTAGTACAAAAGCTTTGCCAATTTATGGACCAGGACTACAAAAGGCTCAAGCAATTATTGGTATTTCCCGTGAAGAAATTAGATAGATAGAGAGAGCACTTTCCAGAGGAAATATAAGAGCTGAGCGCTGAACACTTGTCATTATTGCCTGATCTCGCTTGGCCTCACTCATGAAACTGTAGTAAACTATGATTCAGCTGCGAGTTGGACCCATCATCCCACACAGGCTAACCTACCCTGCACATTGCTATCTTCGAGTGGCAAGAGCAAGAGCAGAACTTTCTGAGACTTATATTTATAATACAACAGCAATTTTGCCACATGGCTATTAGCCAAATCTAAACACAAGGCTAACTCAGATTTCAGGGGAGGAGAAATAGGCTCCCAAAATAAACTACAAGGAATCACAATCATTTTTGAAATATACCTCAATCACTTTCCTTCTTTCTGATTTTCTATCATAGTAGAATTTTTCTTCAGAGTAAAAGCTATAGGAGAAGATACTTAAGCATTTCAATATTGTATTATTTTTAAGAAGTTTATGAAACAGTGAAAAAGTTATGTAAGTTTTTTTATAATTTATAAAAACCATGGTGTACTGATGAGATTCAATATTTTTTATGTTATAAAAAGTGTTTTAATCTAGGAGTATCAATTCTAAAGTCACAAGTACCACAGGATCCTGAAAGGAAGGAGCAGAGTAATCACATCCCAACATGTTTTGTTGGAAGGTCTAGAGAGCATCATCTAACAAAACTTATGAGCCAACCATTGCTCTACAAATGAATGATTGGCATCATGCAGAGCAGCCTCCATATATATGCGTGTTTAAGGAGGAGGGACATATTGTTAACTGCTGGCTGTGCAGGTCGATTGATCTTCCATCAGAAATGGCATGCGCCCATACCCAGGAAATTTCCTGAGCCCTCTTTTAGCTCTTCTGTGTTCTAAGTGCAATCCTTGGGGTACCACAAGGAAAATAATTTTAAGCCTCTCTGGGAGGCTGGGGTTTCAGGGAAATCTTGATTGATGATGTAAAATTAAGGGGATTCCCCTCACAAGTCTCATCTCTGTCCGTCCTGCCATTTTTTTTCTTCATCAGGGCCAGAAGTAAGACCACTATGCAGTTTATTTTCCATATTACAGCACAGTCCAGTCCAGCATCTGGTTAGCTTAACTTACATGTCCAGTTGCAGTTCATTAGGTATGGGGTCCATATGGCCATGGGTCATGTGGCTGCTTAAGGCCACATGACTATAGAGGGAGCGCAGACTAGAACACTGGCAAGTCTGGGTCACGAAAGAACAAGAGAACAAGAGGTGAAGGAACTCTTTGGCGATTTTAACCAGAAGCTTTTTCAAACTAACTAACTCTTCACAATTTCACATGCTTCTGATGAGGTCCACCCCACAGCCAATCTATTATTTCCCAGGCTAGACAGACAGACAAGAACCTTCCTTATGTCATCCCGACTTCATTGCCCGTGTGTCTATCTCATCATTGTTCAATCTCTCCCTCCAGTGATTTGCAGGATGCTGTAGCTTGCTGGTGAAACTGCCCAAATATTCATGCTTATAAGGTCTGACCTCCCCTTTTTTCTCTTTCTATTATTAATATTAATAACTATCCAATCGTGATGATAACAACCATAGGTCCATGGTGCTCTTTGGGAGAGGTTATAGAATTATAGAAGATGAAGATCCAGGCCCTTGAATATGAGTGACACTACATGGTGATACGATATACCCATATTATATGGTTAACATTTGCTTTTTGTTTGTTTTCATTTTTTTAGTTAATCTTTACCTCAATTTTTCCATTTATTTTTAGAGAGAATAGAAGGGAGAGAGAGAAACATTGGTGTGAGAGAGGCACATCAATTGGTTGTCTTCACACATGCCCCAACTAAGGCCAGGAGTGAGCGTGCAATCTCAGATACATTCCTTGACCAGAATTGAGCCTCAAAACCTCCAATCTGCAGACCGGTGCTCTTTCCACTGAGACAAACAGACTCAGGCTATCTGGTTAACATTTGAATTGTATTTCATATTTTCCAATCTGTCTTATAAACTTAATGAGTTATGTGGGTGATTTCCTCTTCAACGTTTAAAAGACTCACTTGTTAAGATATGGCAATTTTAATAAAGATAAATAATTCGGGAAAAGGAAGCTAAGGACCAAGCACAGATAGCTGGCCAGAGAGAGGATGGTGTTTCTGCTTAGAACCATCAGTGGCAAAAGGGATAGGGCACATGGAAAGGAAAGGAAGCACAGAGAATGTTTGTCTTTTGGAAAAAAAATGTACTTCATTAGGCTACATAATGCAATCAAACATAAAGGTTCTTTCATCCAAAAAAATGAAAAGATGCTTAAGTTTAAATGTGAATATTACATTTTGGCAAATTGTAAAACAACATACACTATAAACTGTGCTTTGGGTTGGTTTCTGATGAGATCTATCAGGAAAGGAATAGAAAGAGAAGAATTCTAAAAAGTAATGAAATACAGTAATCCAATTAAAATTAACACCACTTTCTCTCATCAAGTGGGAAAATAAAAGTCTAACAGCTAACAGCCTGAGACGCCATTGAACTCTAGAAATAAGTGAGGAAGCAGTGCCATTGCCTGCTCTATAAGTAAGCTAAGGTACTGACACAGTGATAAGAGTATTTTGCATTTAAATGGTGCCTTATTTGTGGAAACCTTTTGTTTCACTGACAATGATCATTTTCAGAATGCTTCTCAAATAAAGATAGGTAGGAAGAATATTATCCTTGTCTTGAAATGAAACTCAGACTAGAGCTAAAATGCATATTAATTTTAATTCATTGGGCTTATAGTTTCTAGAGTTCATTCAATTGCCGGTTAAATATTTGGGAAAATTAGAAATATAAATTTCTTGAGAATATATATTTTAACCTACTTTGGAACTAAATGAATACATAACCTTTAACTTGACTTTATAATTTTGATATCCCAAAATGTTTATAAAAACTACTAAAACTGTTTCCTGTTGTGGGAGCATTTCTGAATCAATAATTTTGAAAAAATTCTATTGCTACTTAAGACACAGACAAAAAGAGCACCCAAACTTATCATAGAATTCTAAAGAATATAATATGATTTCACACTGAATAAATCTTATTCCTTCACTAATGATTATGAATTAAAACTGGGATCTATAAAATGTCTGCAACCTATGTCATTTTACATGGCTTACACTTAGAGTGAGAAATTGAGGTTGGGTTTTGCTCTAAATTGCTTAACCTTATCCTTAGTTTTTTGCTATGAAAAGTTCTTATATCCATCCTCTATCTCCTTTCACAGTTTTAGGACTAAACTAATGGACTTTTTAAATTTTAATATTATAAAAATATAAACAATTTTAGTTACTTCTTATACCGTACTTTTAACTATGAGAGCACTCCAATATTTCCTTGTAACTCTCATGCTTCATTGTCATCACAAGATATTTATTCCAGCGGCACTGAACCTAGAAATTCTTAGCTCTGTAGATTCCCATGCCCAAAGTCACCTTTACAATCTTCCCATAAAACTGATGTAACACAAATTATTTTCATATGTGCTATTTCATTGATAGAATAAATAAATATTCCCATTGATAAGATAAAATAAATGTACAGACAAATGTTTCCTGCTCTAGAGACAATCTCAATAAAAAGCAGATCAAAGTTAATAGGCAGTTAAATGAAAGCAAATAACTACTCAAGTCAGGACACCGGTACTATCCACTCAAGGCAATGACCTTCAGCCACACACTTCACTTTCCTGGGGCTGGCGCTCTCTTTCCTGATAGTAAGGAGTCGCCCTAGATAATTTGAAGGTCTCCTCTAACTATAAATTCTGTGAAGCTTTACGTGGTTTTCTCACAATGCTTCATATTTTGTTGACATATCAGCAGGGAACTTCACACTTCATTGAAAATCCATTAAAACAATTACCATGTCATTAGTGAAGACTTTTAATTATGAGCTTAGTAACCTAAAGTATTCACTGTGATAGGCAAGATTAGCTCCGTGAGCATGTGCTACATTGAGATGCACTGAGTGGAGAGATTTCCCTTCCCAGAAAGTGAAGCTGTCATTCACCAAGCAGTCAGCATTGTTGATTAAACATGTCAGCTGAAAAGTCAGGGAGTGGGGGGGAATTGATAACCTTGCATGCGGTTTCATGACTCAGAATACTCCCCCCCGCCACAAGGAAAGGAACCTTGTTTCACTCAGCCTGATTCAGTGAGAGAAGAGAGGGTGACAACACGAGGAAGTGACACTCCAAAGGTGACACGGAGGGGAAAGGAAAAGGTGAACATCCAAATTCATGGTGAAAATAAGGAGTTCAGAATCATAATGGTAAGTCTGCTGGGGTAGAGTTTGTAGCAAAGTCCTGGCAATAACTCCCGGCATGCCTGTTGGTGTTTTCACATATCATGTCATTCATTAAAGTAAGATGACTCTCCATATAGCCCAAGCCTATGATCAGATAGTATTTTTTTCTTCTTCTTTTCGAACTAAAGTGGAATATCTGTAATATATAAACCTAAAGCCAAGTATATAGCCTAGAAAGAGGGCTGTCTGTCATCGGACAGATTCACGGTAGTACTGAAGGTGACTGCATTTTCCTTATATCCTTCCTTGCCTTATATACAGAGAACTTTTACTTCTTTCCTTCACAGAAAATTCCTCTGTCATCCGCAACTAGAAAATGGAGATTATCCAGGGCTGAATTTCATTGTTGAAAATATTATATAGGTCCTCCTTCCCTGCCCTCCCCCCACCCCCCACCCCCCCTCATAAACCCTTTCCAGCCTGCTCCTGAAAGCCCTCTGCCCCACCTTCAGGCTCTCACCACCCCATAGTCTGTGTCCAGGTTATTCATATATTCCTACAAGTTCATTGATTGATTTCTTTCCACCCACTCTCCCCTGTCTTCCCTCTGAGGTTCAACAGTATGTCCATGCTCCTATGACTCTGGCTCTATTTAAAAAAAAAATAATCTTTTATTGATTTTTTACAGAGAGGAAGGGAGAGGGATAGAGAGTTAGAAACATCAATGAGAGAGAAACATCGATCAGCTGCCTCCTGCACAGTCCCTTCTGGGGATGTGCCCACAACCAAGGTGCATGCCCTTGACCAGAATTGAACCTGGGACAGCAGGCCGGGGCTCTTTCCACTGAGCCAAACCGGTTAGGGTTCTGGGACTATTTTTTATCATCAGTTTATTTGGGCAACTAGATTCCACATATGAGTGAGATCAAGTGATGCTTATCTTTCTCTGACTGGCTTATTTCGCTCAACGTAATACTCACCAGGTCCATCCATGCTGTTGCAAATGGTAAGAGTTCTTTCTTCTTTATTGCTACATAGTATTCCATCACGTAAATACATTCTTTTTCACTTCTTTTATATATTCTCACAATTTTTATGACTGTTTGATTAAAACTATTTTACGTCAAAGTGATATACAAGCTAGTTTAACAGCATAGAAACAATGATTTTGTGAGACTGAATGGCAGCATGAAGTAATAATTCTAAGTATGGACCCAGGGATTAAATTTCCTCAATCTTGGGTCCTTTGATTTACTCCAGAAAATATGTCACAGTATCTATACTTTCCTAGATTTGTTTTCTTATGATGTAAAATTAGAAGTTCCTATAAACATGGTTTTAAGAAATATCTAATTTATAATTAGTGCTCAATCCACATTAGCAAGATAATCTGTATCACAACATCTAACTATATTTTGGACTCTAAGAAATGGGAGCTAAGAACCAGGAAGACTCTAAGATCTAAAGTAATTTCACTTCTTCATTTCTCTCTCTCTCTCTCTCTCTCTCTCTCTCTCTCTCTCTCTCTCTCTCTCTCTCTTTCTCTTGTTTAAAGTATTCCATGTCTCCTTTTTCCACCATTGACACTCCCATCCCCCTGCTACCCACCCACAAAAGAAAGCCGTCATTGCCCCAGGGTCTGTGCCCATTGGTTATGCTAATATGCTTACATACAAGACCTTTGGTTGATCTCTAATCCGCCCTCCCTCTTGCATTCTCTCTGAGGTTGGACAGTCTGTTGAGTTCTACCTTGTCTCTGGACCTATTTTTGTTCATCAGTTTATGTTGATCATTATATCCCACATATGAGTGAGATCATGTGATATTTATCTTTCTCCAACTGGCTTATATCACTTAGCATAATGCTCTCCAGTTCCATCCATGCTGTTGCAAATGGTAAAAGTTCCTTCTTTTTTATAGTGGCATAATATTCCATTGTGTAGATGTACCATTGTTTTTTAATCCATTCATCTGCTGATGGGCACTTAAGCTGTTTCCTAATCTTAGCTATTGTAAATTGTGCTGCTATGAACGGCACATTGTGAGTTCATTGTTGGTGTATAAAAAAGCCATTGATTTCTGGATATTAATTTTCTGTCCTTTCTGATTGATGTTTCTGGTTTCTGGGTCAAATGGGAGTTCTATTTTTAACTTTGTGAGGAAACTCCAAAATGTTCTCCACAGTGGCTGCACCACTCTGCATTCCCACCAGCAGTGCACAAGGGTTCCTTTTTTTCCACACCCTTGCCAGCACTTGTTGTTTGTTGATTTGTTGATAATATCTATTCTGACAGGTGTGAAATGGTACCTTATTATTGTTTTGATTTGCATCTTTCAGATGATTAGTGATTTTGAGCATGTTTTCATGTGTCTCTTGGCCTTCTATGCATCTTCTTTCAAAAAAGTGTCCTTTGCCCATTTCTTGATTGAATTACTTATATTCCTTTTATTAAGTTGTATGAGTTCTCAGGAAAACTTGGGAACTTATCTGAAATAGCATTGGCGAATATTTTTTCCCATGCAGTAGGCTTTCTTGTTGTTTTGTTGGTTGTTTCTTTCATTGTGCAGAAGCTTTTTATTTTGATGTAGTCTTATTTATTTTTTCCTTAGTTTCCATTGCTCTAGGATCTGAATCAGTAAAGATATTGCTACTACATATGTCCGATATTTTGCTATCTATGGAATCTTCTAAGATTTTTATGATTTTCCTTATTACTTTTACATTCTTTAACCATTTTGAACATGTTTTTGTGTAAGGTGTAAGTTGGCCATTTAGTTTCATTTTTTTTTTTTTGTATTTGACCAAATTTCCCAGCGCCATTTATTGAAGAGGAGGCTATCTTGACTTCCTTATATGCTGTTGCCTCCTTTGTCAAATATTTATTGAGTATAATGTCTTGGGTCCAATTCTGAGTTCTTTGTTCTGTCCCATTGGTCTTGTGCCAGTACCAGGCAGCTTTGAGAATAGTGGCTTTGTAATATAGCTTGATATCTGGTACTGTGATCCCTCCAACTTTGTTCTGCTTTCTCAGAATTGCTGTGGCTATTCAAGGTTTGTTTTTGTTTTTTATTCCAGATGAATTTTTGGAGAGTTTGTTCTAGGTCTGTGAAACATGCCATTGGTATTTTAATGGGGAGAGCATTGAATCTATAGATTGCTTTCGGTAGTATGGACATTTTATTGATGTTGATTCTACTAATCCATGAACATGTCATGTCTTTCCATTTGTTTATGTCTTCCTCTTTCTCTTTTTTCAATGTCCTGTAGTTTTCCAAGTACAGATCTTTTACCTCCTTAATTAAGTTTATTTCTACGTATCTTAATTTTTTGGTGTAATGGTAAACAGAATTTTTTTTCCCTTTTATGTGAGTTTGTTGTTGGTGTATAAAAAAGCCATAGGTTTCTGGATATTAATTTTCTGTCCTGCTAAATTGACAAATTAATTTATTAAATATAGTAGTTTTTGATGGAGTTTTTGGGGATTTCTATGTACAGTATCATGTCATCTGGCAATAATGACAGTTTTACTTCTTCTTTTCCAATTTGGATACCTTTTATTTCTTCCTCTTATCTGATTGATATGGCTAGCACTTCCAATACTATGTTCAACAGGAGTGGTGAAAGTGGGCATCCTTATCTTGCTCCTGTTCTTAGGGGAAATGGTTTCAATTTTTGTCCATTGAGCATTTTGTTAGTTAGGGAGTTCTACCAAGTATTCAAATAACTAAAACCTATCCTCCTCAGACCATTCAAAAAAAAATTTAAAGAGGAAGACACACTTCAAGCTCTTTCTATGAAGCCAGAATTACCATAATTCTAAAACCGGATAAAGACACCACAAAAGAGAGCTATAGGCCAATATCCTTAATGCACATAGATGCTAAAATCCTCAACAAAATTCTAGCAAATTGGATCCCACATTATATTAGAAAGATCACATACCATGACCAACTAGAATTTATTCCAAGGATGCAAGCATAGTACAATATTCATAAATCAATAAATGTGATACATCACATAAACAAATTGAGAGACAAAAATCACATAATCATATCAATTAATGCAGAAAAAGCTATTGAGAAAACCCAGTACCCTTTCTTGATAAAAATCAGCAAAGTGGAAATAGAGGGATCATACTTCAACATAATAAGAAGCCTTATATGGCAAATCTTTTTATCTCTCCTATAGTCCATGTGATATGAATTTTTATTTTAAATCAGCTTTATTCATTTTCTTGTCCTGGGAATATACTCAGCTTTTATAAAATCAATGTTTCCTAAATGTAGCAAGGGACACATATGGCACAAATAAGGTCCATTAACACTTTTCTAGAACTTCAAAACAAAGAAGAAGGTGTTTAGGAATGCCTCCTAAAGAAGGGATGTGTAGAGGTAAACCTCATAAATATACTGAGTAATCTCTGTTAGGTGTATTCCAAAACCCATGGATCTCGTCTCAATTTTCTATATACCTCTGTCAATTATATCCTCCAAACTAACAATAATGTTTGTAAAAGACAAATGAAATCCTACT
This sequence comes from Lasiurus borealis, assembly GCA_004026805.1. Lineage (NCBI taxonomy): Eukaryota > Metazoa > Chordata > Mammalia > Chiroptera > Vespertilionidae > Lasiurus > Lasiurus borealis. Next base: position 42,348 of record PVJN01005236.1, on the reverse strand, counting down.
TATTTTCCACTTAAGATCTTTCAATTACTTATCTCTTGCTGAATAATATACCATACTAAATCATGCCTTTAAAAGGTCTTTGGTAATCTAAGTTTAGAATATTTTTCCTGCATCATTTTCTATCACTGGCCATCACTGAACTCTGAAAACTCTAGTACTTGTAGATGTATAAATAGGTTGTGCCTTATACCTGTGTCTCCTCTCTGGTATATCCTTGCCTTTGTGTTCACCTTCTGAGGACCTAGACATTCTGATTCATGTTTTAAAACATTATTGGAGGAGATCATTGGGAGGACATGTCTGCCAGTTGACCCTGGAGCAGAGTCTCCTCACCTCCTCATTTGGAAGGCATGTTGCACCCACTATTCCTACACTAGGAGCTGCCTCAAGGACATGTGTAGACCATCTGAATTGAATACATGATTGAACCCAGTTAAGGCTTCTATATAAACTTTTATGATTCTTGCAGACAGGGTCAGAGATTTACTTGGCTCTCTGCTGTCCAAGACAAGACTTGTATACTAGTAAAAAGTTCCCTTGCTTATTAGACCTACCACCTTCCAGTCTGCAGTGGTCTGACTTCTACTTTGGTCTCTTTTTCTCCTCTATATATGGGCACCAGTTTATAAAACAACAAAAACATTATTTCATTCAGGAAATTTCCCAAAATTAAGGTAGGATTTGAGGTCTATCTTATGAAAATCATAAAATAGGAATTAAAAAAATCAGGTAACCCTAGCTGGCTTAGCTCAATCGATAGAGCAACAGCCTGGGGACTGAAGGGTCCCAGATTCCATTTCTGCCAAGAGCACATGCCTGGGTTGTGGGCTCCACCTCCAGTAGAGGGGGTGCAGGAGGCAGCTGATCAATGATTCTCTTTCATCATTGATGTTTCTATCTCTCTCCTTCTACCTTCCTCTCTGAAATCAATAAAGAAAAATATTTTTAAAAAATCAAATAAACATTTTGAAAATAATTTATACTTTTATACTTTAGTTGCAACTTATAAAAGATCTTTGCATTGAGGAAATACATTTACTAATAAATAGTAGTAGGAAAATTATTAATAAGCCTGTTTTCTCCTTTTTAAACCTTAGTTTAACTTTTTTATGTTAGAGCATTTAAAATATAACACTAATCATAACACCTTTTCTAGCTAAATAACATTCCTCACAAGTAAACTTACACAGCACTTTAAGTTGACTTTTGGGTGCAAAATAACAGGTAAAAGGATTAAACTTCTTAATCAGATTGATATCAGCAAAATAAAAATATAAGGCAGAATAAAAGCAAGTAACATGGGTTTTCAGAAATCACTAGATATGACCACATTTCGAGCATGAGTTCATTTCCTTGTTACAAACAACTTCAAACTCATAAACAAATAGTAGAGATACAATAGTCTTAGAGCCAAAGAAATGGGTAACTTAAAACAAAATGCTTAAAGAGTTTTAGCTGTAAGATCTTTCTTTCTTTAATACAAAGGGCAGTATAATATTTTGATATTGCACATACAATACTTTTTGTGTTTATATTATTTGAAAATGTATACAATTTACTGATTCTCTATAAAATTATAAACTTATATGATCCAAACATACTCTTTTTAAGACACAGTGGCTCACTAAACAAAATAACTACATATAAAAAAGATGCTGCCTAAATGAACATTTCTAAAATTCTATAAATTAAACATAGTATATGTTTTTTAGAATATGTAATAACTTATAAATTTGAGAACATTAAGTTAGTTGATCTTCATATATAAACTATTGGTACAAATTTTGGACATATAAATATTAAGCATTATTATTTTTTCACATATTGAGAAACTAAAGCAAAGAAATGGTATACATATGCTTTAATATACCCTTAATTTCTATGTGAAGTAATTACCCCTGTATCTTTTTATTGCCATCAATTGCTTATTTTGCATTTTCCACTTTTTTCTTTGTATTTCTCTCTCTTCTTCTCTCTGTCTTTCTCTCTTTCTCTGTCTTGCTTTTTTTTTCTTTCTCTCTCTCACACACACATATACACATACACTTGTACATTTAGGTCATTTCTTTTATTTTTCCTGCATCTTTTATTTTTATCTTTTCCCTCTTCTGGTACATTTGTTGATGTCTGTAGAAACTGAAGGATATCAGAAATTCATACTTTGAAAATGCATTCTTGTTCTTAAAAACACATTAAGGGCCACTCTATCTTGGGTTATAAATTATTCTTTCTAACCAACCTGTGGTTATATAAAAGCATATCATATTTTTTATATACTATTTAGAAATAAAAAATAAGAAAATATAGAGGACAATAAAGAAGAAAGAAAATAGGTATAATAAAAAGGGGGAAAAGGAGAGAAGGGATAATGTAGAGTGTATAGTAAGTAAAATTTAATGGAAAGCTTGGTTCCACTCCACCATTTCTTATGGGTTAGAAATCAATAGTTGAAAGCAAAGTTATCTTGGGCACAATGTTATATTGTAACTCCTATAATCAAGTCCTGTATAGTCTCCTGTGTGGGGACAAGGTGGCCATAAAGAATAATCGCAGCACCCACTGCTCTCAATAAACTCACTATATCAGAGAGACGCCCTACATTGTTGTGAGTGTATCATAGCAGGGTGAGATATGTACTACCAGAATACAATGAACTAAACAATTTATTCTTTCCAGAACATTATGAAAAGATTTCCAGTCCAGAAAGAGGTGTTTGAATTGAAATGTAAGGAATGATAAAATGTCTTCCAACAAAATAAGAAAGAAAGGCAAATTAAACAGTTCAAGCAAAAGCAATAAATATAGGACACCTAATGCTAAAGGCAAAATAAAACAGACACAACATAGATTTATTGGGGGAGAGTGACAGAGAAATCCAAATTGGATTATATAAAGGTGTGGCTCATCCTGGATCTGTGTTCAGGTTTGTAGTTTGATGGTGTGTGTTTTTTTATATTTTAGGAGTTCAATAAACATCGTTGAGTTCAGTCATTGAAACAAGTTCATCTGGTTTCCACATTATACTTTTTACTTTTATGGTTCTAAAGAGTATATTCTATACCAAGGTTAGTTCTATGTTTTAAAGTTAATCAATTGCTTTTCCAGGACTTTTTTCTCTCTCTCTAATGTGTGTGAAGCTGACTGCTTTTCTTGGCTTTGCCCAGACCAAAGCCGCATTGCCAGAGCTGGTCAGCATGTGTTTCATAACTTGCGCACAATTTTGGACGGCTTGTTGGCACTGCTCCCTCGCATGCCACGATGATTGGGCACTACATATGTTGGTTCTGCTCTGTGTTTTAATGCCGCTCATTATATCCAGCATGTTCACAGCACTTTCTAGCTCTTTGGTTAGCAGCTGAAATGAACTGGAAAATAAATGAATGCTTATAGAGCACTCCCTATGACCTATCTCAATTAATTATCATAAAGCTTTTAATTGCAGAAAGGAATGGTCATAGGAAAAGGTACTTTGCACCAAATTATACAGCAATGAGTGATTGTACTGAGACTGAAACACGTTCTATCAACAGGAAGGCATTTTTTCTCTACATTGAACGATTTTTCATTCAGAGGAATCCATTGCAAGAATTCAAAACACACAGGGAGTGTCAAGATAAAGGGTATAGAAAATATGATCCATTATATCTTCCAGGATTGCTCTTTATAAAAGGAGGAGAGCTTAATTGGGTTAATCACTAAAATCTAGTAATAATTCAGGAACAAACTGAAGCAAATGAGGAAAAAAAAAAACCTTATCAGTGACTGGCAAAAAATATAAGGCTATTTAAGAGCAAGCATGATAATGTTTTCATTATGCAAGTGTTTCACTAGGGCTAGAATGGTAGGATCATAGTATATGAAAGAAAGAGGACAAATGCATTTGTCATTCTGTAATATTTCAAAGCTTTAATTAAGAAATCATTTTGCAATATCTTAAAAAATGAATTTGACTCTATGTCAAAGATATGGTTAAGAGGGATATAAAAGCATGAGGTTACCTAGTTCAAAAGAGAAGGGGAAACCTGGAAATGAAATAACATTTTAGGAAATAGTCAAAAATAATTAGCAGATATATAAAATCTATGCAGTGTGCATAGTGCTACTCTGCATAAAGTATAAAATATAGTATTCTAGCAATTGCTTTAGCATATTTATATTTACATCTTTCAGAAATTCGCTTGATGATAAAAATATTTGTGTCAATTATTAAATTACTAGGGGCCCGGTGCACCAAATTCATGCACTTGAGGGGGGTGTCCCTCAGCCCAGCCTGCCCCCTCTCACAGACGGGGAACCCTCAAGGGATGTCCTCTGAGAGAGGCAATTGGGCTGGTCAGAGGAAGGCACCGGCCCCATCACCCGCTGCTGCAGCCACTGCCAGCCACTGAAGCCGCCAAGATGTTTTCATCAACACGGGCTCCAGTCCCTTCACCATGAAAAATGACAGCTTTCTTTAGGCATTTTTTAAGATGTCTCTTTCATAGGATATGACTTTTTTTTTTTTTATCCTCACCTGAGGATATGTTTCCTTTGGTTTTTAGAGAGTGTGGAAGAGAGAGGGAGAAACAGAAACATCAATGTGAGGACACTTGGATTGATTGCTTCCTTCATGAGCGCTGACCTGGGCCCCAGGCAGAGAGGAGCCTATAACTTAGGTACATGCCCTTGTTCAGAATCAAACCTGGACCTTGTGGTCAGCAGGCCAAGGCTCTATCCACTGAGATAAACGGACTAGGGCAGGATATGACATTTCTTAGCTCCTTCAGCAGTGGACCTTCGTTTTTTCCTCTAGGAGTGTTGGTGGAAAAACCTTAGATCACCTTCTTGAATACTTATTACCCAAATTACTAAGAACACTCAAGTGGCGCTTAGTCATTGACACTCAGGGAGCTTAGTCAATGGGGAGTGGTCAGAAAAGATATTTATGCAAGAACTGTTTGGCTCAGTGGATAGAGTGTCAGCCTGCAGACTGAAGGGTCCCAGGTTTGATTCCTGTTAAAAGCATGTACCTTGGTTGGGGGACACATCCCCAGTGGGGAGTGTGCAGGAGACAGCTGATCGATGTTTCTCTCTCATAGATGTTTCTGAGTGTCTATCCTTCTCCCCTTTTCTCTTTAAAAAATCAATAAAATATAATTTTTTAAAAAGAATGGAAAAGGTGTTTACTCTGTAGCTCATGCACAGAAGACTCCCTGCATTGCATTCCCTGGGCTAGGAGCATGTGCAGTGGTCTAGGGGGCCAGGGGGCGGGAGGCCATGCCCTCAAGGTCAAAGCCCCGCATTGTGTGTACCAGGCTTGGGGGCATGAACCCAGGCTGCTGATTGGCACCAGCACATACACAAGTGGCTACAGGGCGGGAACCTCTGCTCCACCCCTAGCCGCTTGCAACCTGCGCCCATAGATCAGGGCCATTCAGGACCCAGCCGCTCAGGGTCTATGTGCGGGCCTACAGGCTAGGAGCAACCTGCGTCCCAAGAATGTTCCCAGGACCCAGGCTGTTCAGCACCTGCATATGCAAACTAATTCACCAACTTTGTTGGGTTCATTTGTATACGCACTCCTGATTGGCTGGTGGGTGTCGCCGAGGTACGGTCAATTTGCAACTTTCTCTTTTATTAGTGTAGATAGAACATAAATACCTTGAAATGTTATTTTATAAACAAAAATAATAAATTATAATTATTTACTTTGTTTTCACTGTTTTTTTTTTTAGTTCCAAGCTGGATTTAAATTAAGAAAAAAAAATTCTTGTTTTTAAACACTAAATAGAAGAATTTGTGTGTTTGTGTATGTGTATGTGTGTTCCTGTGTGTGTGTGTGTGAAAGAGAAAAGAATAGTTATGCTAAAATTAGAGTACATATTTAAAAAAAATCACATTCTATCCTATTTCTCAGAAATATAAACTATTGAACGTTATCAGTCTGAATCTTTATTTGCCTCACAAATATATCTTTCGCTTAGATTTAACATCTTCCTCCTATTCCTGTCTTTTTCTAATTCTCTTTAAGCGGTTACTGTAGTTGTAATGCTATACCTATGACCTAGACCAGTGGTTGGCAATCTGCGGCTCACCAGGCACATGCTATGGCAAGCCGCGGCTTGCCGCTTTGTTGGCTAATGAGTTTGCCGACCTCTGGGCTAGGGGCTCAATCACAAGGAGCAACAACAGACTGTAATTATTGGAATCGAGAGTCTAGTTCAGTGGTCAGCAAACTCATTAGTCACAGAGTGGCAAACTGTGGCTCCTGAGCTGCATGTGGTTCACGAGCTGCAGTTTGCTGACCACTGACCTAGACAATCAGAATTCCTGACCCAAATTTGACAAGGCCACATTTTGTTTTATCTAGTTAGATTCTGTATCGCTATAGTGAGATTTGATTATTACTTATTATAAAGTGAACTCTAAATTGGAATACAAAAGCACATTATTCCCTAAGGAATTTCTTTTTTGCTATTCTCAAAAATAAGAGATGATTTATATGGACTTTTATGAAAAGATTTTCCTTCCAGAGGATTTTTATCTTGACTAACAGCATCCTTTCATCTCCTAACCTGCCCTTCTGATCAATACAATAAAATTCAAATCCTATGAAGTCTACCAATTAAATTCTCCATTAAAAAAAATGAGGAAAAAGAAAGATTAGTGCCAAAATCAAAAAAATTTATAGGGTTTCCAGAGAAATATCCTCTTATCTTCTCAGTCACATGTAACCTTTGACACTATATTTGAATTAAAGGATTTGGACCAGCCAGGAAACCATAGGCCTCTCCTCATTATTCTCTAATTCATCACACAATGATGATATCTTTTCTTAAGTTATTGTAGTTTCATAAAGCGGAGTGGCTTTTAGATATGGATCAAGATGAGATAAATCTAGATATCCAGGTAATGTGCTCAGGATCCTGGATTTGAAAATTCTCCTAGTGATTCTTATGTGTAACATGATTGGGCACCACTGACATACATTTGTTCCTTCTATATCTCTATGCCTGGCCAGCATCACTCTGTCTTTATACTCTCTGAAAATAACTTTGGTTCCAAAATGCATATAGCATAAAATATGTGGAGAATGGGTTTGGGTAGCTCTATTATGGAGAAAATGGGAATAGCCTTATAAAGAGATGTAACAACTAAATCATATATAAAAAAGTATATATAGTATGCAAATTGTCCTCTCAACTGGGGATTCAATCAGGGGGCAAGGCCAGCCGGGAGAAGGGAGAGAAGGAGGTACTGGCTCATAGCCAGCAGCTGCTAGGAACCCTGCCAGTGCATGGATTTCATGCACTGGGCCTCTAGTAAATAAATAAGGTCATAGAACAGAAAAGGGATTATTACTGAAACACTGGTAACATTTGAATAATTTATTAAACTGAACCAATTTTCATTTCCTGGTCTTGATCATTTTAGTATAGTTATGTAAGGTGCTGATCTTGGGAGGAAGGGTGTGAAGAGGGGTACACAATTTTTCTCTGTACAATTTTAGCTACTTTTCTGTGTTAAAATAAATTTCAAATTTGAAAGTTTAAGAAAATAAAATGATAAACTCTATATGTTTATTAGTGAATCAGTTTATAAATGAAGGAAATCTAAATCAGCAAACACACAAATCTCAACTATTATCCTTTGATTATGAAACTATATACTAGCACATTTTATCGTAAGTGAGGTGGACATTAAAATGGAACAATGACATTTCACAAAGCTGTCATACTGATAAACACGAGGTCTTTATCTACAACTTCTTACCAGATGATAAAATTGATTAATAGAGACAAAACAATTAAACCCTGTCTGGCATATAATAAGGATTATACAAGTACAACAGTTCTTTTAATTGCTAAAGAAAAAAAAAAGTTAAAAACAAGCCTCTTTTTAAAAAACTCTACTGTATTATTGAACACTATTTTCCTAGACATTCAAAATGAAAAGCAAATTACTAGAAACTATGTTATATAACAAAGAGAAGTACAATTAATTGCTTTAATAAACAGTTCACTCTGCATCAGACAATATTCTGAGCACTAAGAATATTGAGGTGAACAAATCCTAGTCTACACTTTCATTGGGATTACACTCTACTGGACAGTTCTTTTTTATTTTTTTAATAGCTGCTTTATTTGTGGAAAATAAATTATAGCTTCTCTCCCATTGTTGTAAGTGAACTTCCTTTTGGACATGATTAAGCACACAGAATTGAGACCAATGTTTATAACATTTTACACTGAAAGTCTTTTTACAAACCTTGTAGAGTCCACCATTAATAACATTTTGATTATTAACAAATGCCTATTGTTCATTTCTCTATTTATCTATACAAACATTTGTTTCTTTTATTTTGGATACATATCAAGATAAATATCTGACATCAGTACCAATTGCCTTATATCTTTTGGCATGTAATTTATTAAGTAGAGTTCAATATTTGTTTAAAGTGTTTTTGTTTAGATTTTACATTTATATAAAATGAAATGATTCACTCATTATATTAATATTTTCCCTTTACTTAACCTTTTGTTTTGAAATAATTGTATGTTTGTTATCCATATCAAATAATAGAATAAATAATTCACATAAACCTTTTACCTAGCTCTCCCAAGGATTAACATCTCACATAATCACATACAGTTACTAAAATCAGCAAAATAGCCTGATAAAATACCATAAATAATCTATTTAACTTATTAAGATTGTGCTAATTTCCAAATAATGCTTCTCTTTAGTCAAGGATCCAATTCATGATCATAAATTGCATTTACTATGTCTGCTTAGCACCCCCCGACTTGTCCTTTTTTTTTCACATGACCTTTACCTTCTTGGAGAATAGTCTTCAATTTTATGTTTGCAGTATCCTCATGATTAGATTCACATTTTTCTGCCAGAAAAGCACCTTCCTGCTTTGTCAATGCAGCCTGAAACAGGTGTCCATGGAGAAACTTGACACTTACTTTTACAATAGTCTCACCTCTTGTAACAAGAATTTAGAAGAAGGCCACTACTTTCCAGTAGAGAGTACTGTACGTATATTTGTAGGCTCCTAAAGACAGTCAACATGTATTTTGCCTCTTGAAAACGATTTCTATACTGAGGGTACTGATTGAAATGGTTCTGACTACTGAGAAACTACTTTATTAACAAGTTTGAAGTGAACATGCCCGCTTTAGATTTCAATAAAGATATTTCAATTTTTTTTTCAAAGAGCTCACAAAAATGTCTCTATAGGCTACCAAAGCAAAGAGACTATAAATCAGCAATTTCGGATTTTTTCATTCATAATTTTGAAAACAAATGGAATTGTGTTCCAATTATACTTTTACACTGCCACTTTAAACTTTTTAAAATTTCTGCTATTTCCTTGAAAGCAAAGATGTTCTTACCCAGCTATCAGAGAAATGGGGAATAGAAATAAAATCAACCTACTCAAATCAGCAAGATACAGTATTTTTGTTTCTTTATATTAGCACACATATTTCAGTTTAACATCTGTTCAATGACATATCAGACTATATTTTGGGATGTGTGACAAATTTCTTTTTCACAAATTCTTTACTCACAACGAGGGATGTTCTCATTAATTGTGATTTGTAAAGGAAGTGTTTAACTCCGGGCAGATGCCGAGCAGCATGAGTATGGCACTGGGTTCAAAATGACACGTGAGATTCGAAAGTGGTCACGGATGGCCAGATGGTATTGGCATCTGAGAGATTTATTACACCAACTTGGCAAAAAAAACATGTGTGATCACTAATTTAACATATAAAATCGGTCCAGGAAAAAAAAAATGTTTATGTTAAACAGATTTCCTCTCTAAATATGAAGTGCAACATATTTTATTACATAATTTTATTTCTCTATCGAGAAAACCAAATATAGAAAAGTAAATCTCTTTTTTGACAAGAGACCCCTTCATTTAGGAAAAGTTTTGCCTATATAAGCAATTGAAGTTAAAATAGATGCACAATCTCAAGGTAGTGCAGGCCGTTGAAACCAGAGGGTAGGCAAATAAGATATGATTTGGTTTCATTTGTTGAAATTATTGCTTTGGTCCTACTTTTGACTTAGTTTGAAGAGATGCTCTGTTTCTACATATCGCAGTAGCTAAAATGCTAAAAACTCCACGTCAAGAAATGTAAACTTGGTTTTAGATTACTAGAACTCTCTTTACATTATTTACTAAATATTTTCTTAGGAAACCAAAGTGTATAAGAATTTTCCAAATTGAATTTATAAGCAAGAATCTCCCTGGAATATATATTTTTTGTTTTTTGTTTTTTGTTTTTTTGACTCCTAGCCACCTACAACTCTTTTATTATCATCTCAAATGTCCTCACATATACAGTTGTATCTCGAGATACCAGTTTATTTCATTCTGTCATTCTGTAACCTTGAGGTGTGGGAAACTATGAGACGCTTGAGTCAAAGTAAACTGGTGGGCCGTGAGCAGCGGGCCAATCCATGTGATTACTCCTATCTCAAATGTTGCTCGTATTTCAAAGCAAAAATTGCTCGCTCAACGGCTCATATCTCAAAAACATCATATGTTAGGGCACTCGTATCTCGAGGTACCACTGTATGAAGATTTCCTAATTTTCTCCACTATAGTTGGATGCACTCTTCTCAGAGTTCCCTGGCAACTACATACAGCTTTGGGATAGGCACCCTTCAGTCTACCAAAAGGGCATGTGTAACTAACTTGGTAGCATTGGTGCCAAGTTCAACCAGTTTCTAAACTATGCAATGACAGATAAGATATTTTCTTACTCAATTTCCCATTTGATAAGAGAAAGATGATGATATTATCTCCACAAGAGATTTACTTTTTAAATTATAGAGTATAATATACACAAAGATTTAGCAAAGTGTGAACACAAAACGTAATATTTATTGTCTTTTGGATTGTTGATAGACCTCGACATCTCACTAGATTCTTAGTATTTTGGATGGCAGAGACAGTATATCCATTTTTTTTTACTAGATTACTGGTTTATAATAAAAGGCTATGACTCAGGAATGGCGAACGGAAGAGCTGCAGAGGGCCAGGTGTGGGGAAAGAATGTGGAGCTTCTGTGCCCTCTCCAGGTGAGTGACTCTCTCTGCGCCTCCACACGTTCACAACCTGGAAGCTTTCTGAACCCTGCCCTTTGGATTTATATGGAAACTTCAAAGCATGAGTATGATATTTAAAAATATATCTTTATTGATTTCAGGGAGGAAGGGAGAGGGAAAGAGAGATAGAAACATCCATGATGAGAGAGAATCATGGACTGGCTGCCTCCTGCATGTCCCCTACTGGGGATCAAGCCTGCAACCAAGAAATGTGTCCTTGACTGGATTTGAACCTGGGACCTTTCAGTTTGCAGGCTGACACTCTATCCACTGAGCCAAACCAGTGAGGGCAGCATGAGTATGATGGAATAAATCACTGGTTCATCGACATGTGATTCATCCTCCAGCTCTTTCCTCCTTCTTGGAGGGTCAGGAGGGTAGGACTAATAGTTCGTTTTTCTAGGCCACCAGCCCCCACCCTTAGGTGTAGTCCACAAATCACCTCAATTAACCTAAGAAAACTACCGGCATGGCTCCCATCCCTTAGAAATTCCTACGGTTCTGGCAGTTCTGTACCAGACATGGGAATGAAGACCAAATATGAATTTCTTACGAGTCACATTATCACAGTCTACCCTTGATCTTTAACATGGATCCTTTTTAGCGAAACAGTCATAAAGATCAAAGGACACCAGCACATTACTAGAATCCCATGCTGTCATTAGTAACTATCCAGTCCATTATCATATCATAGAAAGTGTCTTCCATGATGAGGCCACCCAGGTTTTCAAGCTTTCATTCAAATTGTCAGGTTTCACAATGAGGGTGGCATCAGGAAGATGTGGCTTCACCCTTTCAGGCATTGAGCACAATAATCATCTCTTGCTCTGTGCCTCTTTTGAATTGTTAATGTAATATCGATTTTTCATTAGTACATAACCCATGTATTCATTCCCTTACCATTAGTGGCAGCTATTTTTCCTTTTCTTGGTTGCCTGCCTCAACTATAAAATAGGTAGTCATTTAACCAGCAAAATTAGTTTCTTCTGGAATAGCAGAGAACATTGCAATGTGGGACAATAGACTATGGCAAATCATAAGTAATCTGAAGAGACAGAAAGTTAGTTCCTATTAGGTTTTAGGAGAAAATTGGAAAGATTGTTTTGAATCAAAGTTTATTGGGGAAGAACTAGAGTTCGAGTTGGTGGCGGTTTCTCATTGGCTAGAAGCTGTGGTGAGTAGGTTGTTGCTGGGACAGGGAGGGAACTTCCCTCTTTTTCTTGAAAGGGAAAATTCCTATGTGAAAAATATCCCTCCTTATCAAAATAACTGTCATCTTCCTTCTTCCTGCTGGTTATAGAGGCAGAAACAAGCTGTATATTTGTGAGAGCTCCCCCAGAGGGCTGCCAAACTGCATTTTAAATAAGGCTTCCTTTATTTATTTTCACACATTTTATCCCCACACGTTTCCAACTTTGGAAAGGTCTGGCCACTGTGCTTGTCTGGATAGCAGGAGGCAATACTAGTCTAGCAAGTCCCTCACCTCGGTGCACTCCTGTTCACATGGAGTAAGGTCACATAGAAGCCACTAGTGGGCTCTCTTTGCCATCAGGAAATACAGCTGAGTTCACTGCGAATCCTAATTTGGCAGATGGGCGAAGACACATCCTGTCCCACCAGGCCCTCAGTCACTGTGACATAAAGGTTAAGACCATACTTATAGTATTTTGCTCAGAAAGTATCTCAGCCCTGAACAGTTTGACTCAGTGGATAGAGTGTCGGCCACAGACTGAAAGGTCCTGGGTTCGATTCCAATGGAGGGCATGTACCTTGGTTGCAGGCTCAATCCCTGGAGGAGAGCGCATGCAGGAGGCAGCTGATCAATGTTTCTCCCTTCCTCTCTGTAAATAGTAAATATATACACACATATATATATATACATGTGCGTGTGTGTGTGTGTGTGTGTGTGTGTATATATATATATATATATATATATATATATATATATATATATATATATATATATATATGTATATATATATATATATATATATATATATATATGTATATATATATATATATATATATATATATATATATATTTAAGAAAAGTATCTCAGCTTCCAGCCTCTGTAGTTACAGTCCTGGTTCTGAAACCACTGCTTCCACTAGGGGAGGAAAAAACAAGTTGTGGTGATGGGAGGATGGTATACCAGCATCTTCTCTATCCCATAATTCCCATATCCAACAGAAAATAAAAGATGTCTACTCCTTTAGCCCTCCTTGCTCACGTTCCGTGTGAGCACACACTTGTGAATGCATATCAGTCAACTATTCAAGCTTTTATGTCTCCCTGTTTTAAACACCCAATGTCTTAATGGCCTAATCTAGTTTATCAAATGAGTAGCCTGAGGAATATGTCTCTTTGACCCCTATTTGGACATTATCAGCTATAAAGTAAGTTCCTTGGTCTGAAGAAACGATGCTCAGCTGCCCAGGTTGGGTTCATATCTTCTGTCTGGTTCATTTATGGCTCAGAGCATTTCCATCCTCCCGCAGCTAAAGAAAGCTCAGTCTAGAGCCAATGTCTCTTCTTTTCAAGACCCGTTTGTAGCTCCTCAGAGCCACCAGCGTCAGTCTCACCTGCCAGCAAGTTGAAGCTTCCCACCAGAGAATCAGCCACACGGCCATCTGCAGTCTGTCTTTTTTTTCTTTTCTGACAGACAGATAGTTCTTACTGGGATTTGTGCTTCAGAAGGTACAAGACAAATATAGACATCTATATTAAGCCCATCTTTGCATTGCTTCAGATACTCAGTGTCTACTTATTTCATGGGCCCAGGTAGCCACCTTAAATCAGCATGTGAAATATCTGCTCGTGGATTCCAATCACATTCTAAACTGGAAGGAGGTTCTCCTGATGGATATCAATATGTTCTCCTTTAATGCACCCGTCAATTCCATAGGGCTGTGCCCATACGGGGATGCTTGTAATAGGCCAAGTTTTCATTGCCCTTCTGCCAGACCACATGGGCAAGGCATTGGTTATTGCCCATCAGTCACCAAAAGCCCAAACATAGCGGCTTTTATCACTGTTCAGTTCTATCTACTACAAAAACATCACACTATGTAGCCTGCTAAGCTGAGGCATTTTTACCTTCTTTTATCGGAGCGTAGCCTTCCAAGCAGATGTTGTCCATTCATCTTGAAACTTCCATTTATAAACCAAGAAGCTCTGTTGTAAGCTGTGTATAGGGATACTAGAAAATTCATGCACTGGAGGAAGGGAGGTAGGGTCCCTCAGCCAGGCCTGCTCCCTCTCTCAGTCCAGGAGCCCTCAGGAATGGAAGGCAACCTGGCGATCAGAGGAAGGCAATGCCCCCATCACACCTGCTGCTGCCACTGCTGGCAGTGAGACCCTCAGCCAGCCCTGGTTAGCTAAGCCTCCGGTGGCCTTGGGTAGCTGGGCAGCTGACATCTGAGGTTTGCATATGCCTCGGACCAGCCCTGCGTAGCTGGGGACTGAGGAGACTGGAGGACTCTGGAGGCAGGAATGCAGAGTGACCAGACTGGGTACTACCATTATGTGACTAGGGGCACTGCCTTCTCTAGGGTGGGGCAGTCAATTAGCATAGTCTTTCCTTATTGGCTGCGGGAACCATCATCTTTGTGATGGAGTGAAGATCAATTAGCATATTCCCTCTTTATTGGAGAGGAATACCCTGCAATACTTCACACAGTTCAAGCGTCAGTCCTAGGATAGAGAGGCTCCCTGTTTATATGTCTTCCTTGCATTCCACAGGTAGCGTGATCCTGTATGAACCATTTCCATTTCATTGTGAAACTCTTCTGGTCAATGTCTCTTCTTTTTGCCTACAATATTTTAGTGCAATTTCTACATTGGACATGAATTATCATCATCATAAAAATGAACTTTATTTTAATAACACAATTTAAGCAATTTAAAAATTAAGTAGAGCCCAAACCAGTTTGACTCAGTGGATAGAGCATTGGCCTGCAGACTGAAAGGTCCCAGGTTCGATTCCAGTCAAGGGTATGTACCTTGGTTGCGGGCACATCCCCAGTGGGAGGTGTACAGGAGGCAGCCAATCGATGTTTCTCTCTCATCGATGTTTCTAACTCTCTATCCCTCTTCTTTCCTCTCTGTAAAAAATCAATAAAATATATTTTTTTAAAAATTAAGTAGAATGTCAAACTGATCAACAGAATCTTTATAATCTTTATAGAAGTACAATATTTTTCTCATCAATAAACTCATTTGTGCTGTGTTTCTAAATGATTTAAGACTGTAAATTATTTTCTATTCATTTAAAACATAGACGATAATATTTCATCAAAGAAATTAATAAAACAAAGGTTAACCAATATCCAATAAATGTATTTGTGCTCGTATAAATGTAACAGTATCAATGCACATTATATTTGCATACATGCTTTCCGGCAGGTGAAATCCATTGTATGTCTCCAAAAGACTCCAATACGTTTACACTAGTAACAACAAATACTATTGGTATGACTGAGTTAATCACGAAAATATTGCTTTAAACTACTTCAGTTCTAATTATAAAATTAGGCCAGGTTGAAGACTAACTTAATATAATTATTTTTAATAAGTGATATTGACTTGCCAACTACTGAGAGACACAATAGATCTGAGAATACAGAAGAAGAGACTGTTTTTACACATAAAATTGTCTCTAGCTACAGGTAAAATAACCATCACAACCCAATAATGCACTTTATGAAATTGTAAAGAAATACAAAGAATAAGGGTATTATTTTATGAAGTACTGCTGGAATGTGCTTTAGGAAGCCAGCACAGGTTTCTCACATGACACAGCATGTGAAGTAACTTTTGTGGGAGAGTTTATGAGATGAAAACTCATGGCCAGAACTTCCAGGCGGGAATAACTACAAGTGCAAAGACTTGAAATATGAGGACGCATGGTTTGTTCAAAGAAACATAATAGTTTTTCAACTGTAGAGAGTGAAGATAAGGCAAGTGGAGATGAGTTTGGTTAATATTCATGAATCATATTGTATGTTATACATAGATTTTAAAATGTGTTTTTGAAGGTTATGGTTGGCAAATGAAGAATATTAGTGAGGGCACTGAAAAATAAGATATATATAATTGTTGAATATATGTATGAAAGATGACTCTGGTGGCAGACTTGGGACTATAAAATAGGAAGTGGGTCCTGACAGAAGGAAATTATTTCTCTCATTCAAAAAATGGTAGCAAATAACTTGGACTTAGCCAATGTCAATGGCGATGAACAACAGAGCTGAGTTTTTGTGATATTATAAAGTTATAATTGTAGGATTTGGTTATTAATCCAAAGTAAAAGAAAGGTGAGGTGAGAAAATCTGATAGGAATTCAAAGTTTAATAAGTATTGACTTTCTAGAAAGGATGATAAATCTAAAGACTTTGAGTAAATTGGAAGGATGTTTACAAAAGCAAATAAAGGTGAGCAGATTTGGAAATAATAAATACAATATCAGATTTAATAAATTAGAGGGACTCTAGGTTCTCCAGGTAGAGACTGCTGGCTGTGTAGAACTGAAGTAGGTTAGAGGTAACTATGTAGGTGAGAATTATTTTTACAAAAGTAAAAGTATAAATGTTGGGGTTAAATGTAAATAGCATGGAGAATGAGTCAAGTGAGAGGAAATGGGGGATGAAGACAAAAAGCTTTAGAAAGGTTCACTTTTATGAAGGGAACAAAGAGAAACTAACAAAATAGAAATAACTGAGAACCAGGAAGAGAAATGATGATAACACCCCAGAAATTGAGAACATGGGAAGTTTGAGGGAAGTGTTAAGTGTGGAAGAGAGAAATGAGAAACACTGAAATAATTCCAATTGATTTATAATGAACTAGGGGCCCAGTGCAAGAATCTGTGCACCTTGAAAGGAACTGTGGGCTGCGAGGCTGTGGTGGGCACAGAGGCAGGTGTTGGCCCATCCTCTGCACCCCACTGCCCAGCCCCTCCCGCCATGGTCCCCAGTTCCCTGCTCTCTACACTGCCACTGCTCCCATATGCTGATGGTGCAGGGCCATACTAGCACCTGCTGATGGCATGGAGTGATTGGGGCCAGTGCCAGCAGTGGGTCCTGGCACCCTCAGGAGCGGGGAGAGGTAGAGAAGCCCTGAGGGGTGATCAGTGCCAGCAGCTGCCTCTCACACCCACTGAAAGCGCCAAGTGACTGAGGCTGGTGCTGGCAGCGGGTGCGAGCGCCAGGCAGGACTGCGGCACACAGGAGCAAAGAATGTTCAGTAACCACCTGTCTTGCCCTGATGACAGCGACCTGTGCGCTGGCTTGGTCTGGCATCCCTGCCCACCTGCTCCACCATCCCACCCTGCCAATGCCTCCATGTTCCGCGCTCCGCTGCCTGCTGCCAGTGCCCGCTTTGTTCCACGTGTGCCCACTGCTGGTCAGCACACATCATAGCTTCTGGTTGTTCAGTATTTTGTTCTGCTGTTTGGCCTATTTGCATATTATAGTTTATATATATTACAAGCCCGGTGCATGGAGGGTGGGGAAGGGTGTCCTTCAGCCCAGCCTACTCCCTCTCCAATCTGGGACCCCTTGAGGGATGTCTGACTGCTCATTTAGGCCCAATCCTACCTGAGCAGTATGATATCCCTCTCACAATCCAGGACTGCTGGCTCCCAACTGCTCATCTACCTGCCTTCCTGACTGCCCCTAACTGCTTCTGCCTGCCAACCTGATCACCCCCTAACCATTCCCCTGCCAGCCTGATTGATGTCTAACTGCTCCCCTGCCAGACTGTTTGCCCCTAACTGCTCTACACTGTGTGCCTGGTCACCCCTAACTGCCCTCCCCTGCAGGCTTGATCACCTCCAACTGCTTTTCCTTTCAGGACTGGTCCCTGCCAACTTTCCTCCCCTGCTGGCCATCTTGTGTCCATATGGGGGCAGGATCTTTTGACTACATGGGGGCAGTCATCTTGTGTGTTGGAATGATGGTCAATCTGCATATTACTCTTTTATTAGATAGGATAGAGGCCTGGTGCATGGTTGGGGGCCAGCTGGTTTGCCCTGAAGGGTGTCCTGGATCAGGGTGCATGTTCCCTTGGGGTGTGGAGAGGCCTGGGCAAGGGGCCTGTGGTGGTTTGCAGGCTGGCCACGCCTCCTGGGAACCTAAGTGGAGGTCCTGGTATCTGGGATTTACTTATTTTCTAAAATTGAAACTTTGTAGCCTGGAGCAGAGCCAAGCCTTCTGCTGCACAGCCATTGAAACTTTGTTGCCTTAAGGGGAGGCCTGGGCACTTGGCTTCCTCCATCTCCAACCACGCCTCCCTCCTGCTCTCTCTGTGGCCATAGCCATCTTGGTTGGGTTAATTTGCAAACTCACTCTGATTGGCTGGTGAGCATGGCTGGTGGGTGTAGTGGAGGAACGGTCAATTTGCATATTACTTTTTTATTATATAGGATTGATGGCAGGTGAGGTTTCATGAAGGGACATTGGAAACTGAGGTTGGTGTGTTATTACAGGAAGGGAAGGTATAGGGTTACGATTATTTTTACAACTTTGTAGAAATTTGGAATAGAATGAAGCTGAGAAGTAAGTTAGTAACTAGTATTTAAGTCCACACTCATTTCTGACGAGACTGGTTATACTTAAGTGCATTTAATATTGAAACAATTCAACTGTTCCACATGGAACCCATATTCTAAGTTCCTAATTACCTAAAGAAGGTCTTTTAAACTCTTTTAATTATTCAAACTAGGACCCAATTGATGCCTTAAGTTTTCAGTCTCTTTGATGTAGAAGAGTTTATTAGCCTAATATATTTATTTTTTCCAGAGCAATATTAATAGTTATATTTTTAATGTTACAGGTAATCTGTATTGCAAAATGTTTCTCAATTTAGCTTGCTTGATTATTTTCTTGTAATTATGTTTGAGTTAATTTTTTAACAGATATATCTTCTAAGTGATTTTGTGTTATTCTCAGGCTATCACATCCTGAGGCCTGTGATGTCAGATTGTTTCATTATTGCTGATGTTAAGTTTCATCACTTAGTTAAAGTGGTGTCTAATTGTTATATCTAAAAGCATAGACTATCCCTTTGTAAAGAATTATTCACCTGTGAGGTGATAATTTGAAGTTATGTATTTTGTTTAAAAATCTTTGGCTCAATGTTTAGCAATAATTCATAAAATTTTCCTGAATTAATTTTTTACTGTACTTTTGTAAAATGCTGATTTTTCAAATTCTATTATTGATTCTACACTTACAGTTGATATTTTATGTGACAGAAATTTGAGCAGGATTTAACCTGATAAGAAAACTTAGCATTGCAAGCATACTGGAAAATACATACCATTAAAATACTTTACCATAATACCCAGTTACACTTTCTATAAATTTCAAAAGATAGCCCATCTTTATTTTAGAAAACGCATTATTTCTAATTTAAATTAATTTAAGACATTTGTTTCTCTAGCACTAGTTTAGTCACCGACTTGTTTAAACAAAAACAAATTTAAAAAACTCATCATTTTTAAAACAACATAATTAAAAAAGAAAATACCTACTTTCCAGAGAGGGTGTAAGAAGAATTCATTTACTTTAGTGAAGTTGTAAAAATGAGATATGATGGAAGTTCTAATAACTACTTCTATCTCTTCTGGGCTGAAGAACAAAATTGAAAACAAACTATGTCCTCCTACATACTCTTTGAGGCAATCAAAATATTTTTCCTTTCTCCATGGTAACAATTATAAAAACCAAATAGAATCAAATAACATAAATGTTGTAACATCACTGGACTAACAATATGTTGGGAAACACTCCTGTCGCCCGTAACAACAAGTGGATGTGTTACCGCTCATTAGCTCAGAAGACTGCGTGAGACTGCCTGGAGAAGTCCCAGACAAAACTTTAAAGTAAATTCATAAAATTAGACTAAATTAAACAACGTGAAAATCTAATTGGAGTCCTATGAAGAAGAATTAAACATAGTAACTGCAGAGAGATTCTTGCGTTGCTGCTCTGCAGACGAACATCTGGAGTGTATTTTTATTTTCCTCCATATGTTGGAATAAAATTTTTCTTGTAACAAGTTGACCTAAGCAAATATTTTCAAAAATAATTATAGTTTGTGAAACTTTAAGTGGAAATATGGTCTCAAAGTTGGCAATATCTCATTTTTTACAGCGATATGGCTATAGTATACCTTACTTTTCCTTACCTGGATTATGTAAGAATCTTACTTATTCTATTTAAAATATATTTTTCATTGATTTCAGAGAGGAAGGAAAAGGGAGAGAGAGGTAGAAAAATCAATGACGAAAGAGAATCATTGATTGGCAGCTCCTGCCTGCCCCGCATTGGCAATCAGGCCCATAACTCGGGCATATGCCCTCACTGGGACCGGAACAGTGACCTCCTGTTTCATAGGTGGAAGCTAGTTCATTGAGCCACGCCAGCTGGGCTTACAATCTTACTTCTAAATCCAATTTTTCTTTCTTTCTCTATTTACCCACCTTGCAGATTAATAGTTTTGCAATTATAATTCTGCTCACTATTTGCTGCACTATGAAAAGTCCAACTCTTAAATGTTCTGTAATCTGGTCACATTCTATCTGTTGATTTCTGTGCAATTTATTAAAATCATTTTTGCAACTATGTTTTGCCAGACGATGTGTTAGAGTTTGATCTCCATACATGCCTCAGCAAAAAATTTAAAATTTATATCCTATCTAATAAAAAGTAATATGACAATTAACCATCACTGTGCTAAACCCACGAGCCATGCCCACCAGCCAATCAGGCGAAAGTATGCAAATGAACCCAACCAAGATGGCTGGCTGCAGCTACTGAACATGCAGGAAGCTTGGGTTTCTCTGCCAATGGAGGAAGCCAAGCTTTCTGTACACCCCGGTCAACCCAGTCCTCCACTCAAGGCTACAGAGTTTCAATTAAAGAAGATAAATAAATCCCAAATTAAATGGCTACAGCCATGAAGTGAGCAGAAGGCGTGGCTCTGCTCAAAGCTACAAAATTTCAATTATAGAAGATAAATAAATCCCTAGTCCCAAGGCCTCTACTTGGGTCATGTGGGATGTGGCCAGCCTGCAAACCACCACAGGCCCCTCATCCAGGCTGCCTTCTGCCACCATCCTGATCTGGACACTCACAGGGCAAACCAGCTGGCCCCCACCTGTGCACCAGTCCTCTATCCTATCTAATAGTCTTATCTAATAAAAGAGTAATATGCAAATTGACCCTCACTCCAACACACAAGATGGCTGCCCCCATGTGGACACAAGATGGCCATCTCAAGATAGCCAGCAGGGGAGGGAAGTTGGTAGGAGCTAGGCCTGTAAGGGGGTCAGTTAGGTGTGACTGGGCCTGCAAGGAAGGCAGTTGGGGGAGACCCAGGTCTGCAGGGGAGAGCAGTTGAGGGGGACCTGGCCTGCAGAGGAAGGTGGTTATGGGTGACCAGGCCTGCAGGGGAGGGCAGTTAGGGGTAAACAGGCTGGCAGGGGAGTGGTTATGGGGTGACCAGGCTACTAGGCAGAAGTGGTTAGGGGCAATCAGGAAGGCAGGTAGGCAAACATTTGGGAGCCAGCAGTACTGGATTGTGAGAGGGATGTCCAACTGCCTGCTTAAGTTGGACATTCCTTGAGTGGTCCCATATTGGAGAGGGAGCAGGCTGCACCTAGGGACACATATCCCTGCACATGAATTTCATGTACCAGGTTTCTAGTATTTACATAAGAATTATAATACCCAATTAACATGCACATGTAATTAATTACATCACAAGGGTTGAATGGAGAAGGAATAGTTATTTCCTTAATGGATGCAGGTAAAAAGTCAAATAGGAGGCCACTTACAAGTTGTGTGCTGGAAGATTAAAAGGACTTTGCCAGGCAGAAGAGCAATGATGTGGAACCTGAAGCTGGCCTTTCAGCGGAAAGTTTATGTGGGAGGGTGGGGAGTGGAGAGACAAACTGTGGTAGCGGGTTGAATAGCAAAGAATTATTGCAGGTTTGGTGAACTACTGCCTTAGTTGTTTCTAGCTGCTATCACAAACTATCAGACTCTGGATACTTATACGGAACAGCACTTTCTTTCCCACAGTTCTGGAGGCTGGAAGTCCCAGATCAGAGTTCAGGCAGGGTCAGTTTCCAGGCTGGGCCCTCTTTTGGGTTGCAGGTTGCTGCTCGGTAGATGTATGCTCACATAACGGCTAGAGCTCAAAACAGCTCTTTGGAGTCCCTTCTATAAGGGATCCCTTTCAGGAGGACTCTCCATCCTTTTGACCTAATTAACTTCCAAATGTTTCATATTTGAGGTTAGAACTTTTACCATTAATACTATCACACTAGAGGTTAGAATATTTCCATATGAATGTTGGAGGAAAACTACCTTTTAGTCCAAAATAATTGAAAAACCCCATTGTTGTAAGTTTTCACAAGATAGGGGAAAAGATAATACAATATGTTAGAAAAGTAGGCCGCTTCCACAGTCCTGATAGCTTTTTCTTCTAGGACATATGACTCAATAATTATCAGATCATGTCCAAACTGGACTGCTTCCAAATATTCAAGTATGTCCCAGCTGGCATGGCTCAGTGTTTGAGTGTTTCTCAGTGGACCAGGAGCTCACAGTTCTATACCCCGTCAGGGCACATGCCTTGTTTGCGGCTCAACCCCCACGGTGGTGTGGTGGGCATTCAGGAGACAGCGGACCAATAATTCTCTCTCATCACTGATGTTTCTAGCTCTCCCTTTCCCTTCCTCTCTGAAATCAATAAAAATAAATAATAAATATTCAAGTATAAGTGTGTGTATGTGTGTACGTGTGTGTGTGTTACTGCATGTGTGTTGTTTGCTGAATTGTGTTTAGAACTTGTTAAATTTGAGATTTCCGTGTTTAAAGGAAGTTGTAGTTGGTCTTTGAAATTTCCACCTAAGTCATTAAATAAAAACTTGAATTTACTGTTAGACAAAAATGATGCATTTTCTTCAAAACTTGACCCTTGCCTATTTTTTTTGAGGTCAGGCAAGCTACAAAATATTTAGAAGGAAGGGATAATGTTTTGGTTACCTGAGGACTAGCACAACAGCTGACATACAGCAGAGTGTTAATATTTTCAAAAAAAATGTTGAAGGGAAAAAAAAAAACTACAGGTAGTGGGGATTTTTTATTATTATTATTTTTGTGATGACATTTGTTGCTTGTGATTTCTAGCATCCCTTAATCTATCTCCAGTTATTCAGAACAAAATTATCAGATCATGTCCAAACTGGGCTGCTTCTAAATATTCAAGTATAGCCCAGCCGGGGTTCAAGCAGTTCAAGTCTGCCAGTAATTAAATATCTATGATAATACTCCGAAGAAAGCATATTACTTCTAGAGAAATTAACGGCATTTTTCCATTTCCCATTACCTTGATTTGGGTTTCTCCCAAAGCAGATCATGAAACAAGAATATTACTGTATACCACAGGGATGGAGAAGCAGGGAGATTAAAATGGGAGAAGAGAAAAAGCTAGAAAAAGATGTTGAATGAATCTAAGTTTCTGAAGTAGGCATAGCAGCAGGTGCTAAGAAAGTCTACAGAATGCCTTCGACATCGGTGTGTCCGAAGGCTGGCACATGTGTCCATTGCAGTTATTCCCCATTGGTTGAAGGCTGCCCTCTGGTTCATTAATTTCCCTGCCAAGTTAGGCTACACCTGCAGGCAGAGCAGACTCTTGGGGCTTCAGAAAAAGCCCTGAGGCAGGAAAGTGAAGACGCTGGCGGAGTACTAGCTGGAGGCAGGTCACTGTCAGCATACACAACTGTGACAAAAATCACAGACCAGCCCAGGGGATGTGTTGTTGGCCACCAACAACCCTATTACTCTTCTTTATGGGCCTGGTTCTTCGGCAACAATCCTTTCTGTGAACTGACCAATATTCTCTTTTGGGGTAAGTAAATCTATCAGCTATTTGGAGCTTGCAAACAAGAACCTTAGTGGGTGTATGTTCCCCAAGTAATTTGTCTGAGTTTCAAACCATTCTTTTTTTTTTTTCTAAATTATCTTGCTTGATCATTTTAGGCATTATTTAGCTAAAAATTGTTACCTTGGTTTCTTGAGTATTTAACATGAATACTCAATGCATCCCCTTCCATTTTTCTGATTCACTTATATACCTCTTACATATAGTGATGATGTCAAAAGTAATTTCAACAAAGGTATTTTGTCAGGCTGGTGTGGCTCAATGGTTAAACATTGGCCATCATAGTTTGATTCCTGCTTAAGGCTTATGTCTGAATTGCAGGCTTGATCCCCACTTGGGGACATGCAAGGGGCAACCAATCAATGCTTCTCTCTCATCATTGATGTTTCTATTTCTCTCTCCCTATCCCTTCCTCTCTAAAATCAATAAAAATATATTTTTAAGATTTTAAACTATAAAATCATAGGTAAGTTTAACATTTTATAAAACTTCTCAGCACTTCACACTGAGTCGGAAGCATAAAGAGGTGCTCTGTAAATGCTTATTGCATGACTGAGTAGACTTTAAAACGAAAAACACATTCCATTGGGTTGTTCAGGGTCTACAATTGGTTCTGACTCAACAGAAAACACACTTACCACTAGCGAGAGAGGGGAAAATCTAAACAAAATTGGCAAGTAGTATTTCCATTGGAAATAGGTCAAATGTATTCCAAATTCTCCGTTGCCTCATTAAATTGTATTTCTCTGTGAGTTTAAATTGAACTGAAATACCAGAGGGAAAAATATCAATGGAAATAATTCATATATAATTATTTGCCAGTGCCTTCTTGCTTGGAATTATTTTTTCTATTGATCCATTTTATGTTGTTCTCAGAAGAGAAAGTTTGCCATGAGACAGTACATCACGCTGGGTATTGATCTGCTGTGATGGACTGCTTCACCCATTCATAGTCCTCATTTATGAAGAGCGCATTCCTCCCATCAGGGACACTTTTGTACAAAATTCCTAAAGCTTCATGAATCTCTTAAGAATCTCTTCCTTCAGTGAACATATATTATGACTACACAGATGTGACTCGGTGTAATTTCCAAAAGAAGCTGCACTTCAGAAATACAGCTCGTCCTCAAACAATAAGCCCATAAAGACCCGGCCATAAAGTTAAAGAATAATGAATTGTTCAGGCTATTTACTCTCTCCAATGTACTCAGATCATGCTTGATCATCCCTGTGAAACTAGCATGAATGATCCTTAAAGTAAAATTAGTCTGCAGTTTGACTATAACGGATGCATGTCCATAGCTTATCCACAATTCATCTGACATTGGTACATACATTTTAATTGAATAAAATTAATGTACTCCCCACATTGTGCCTTATAATTAGTGAGTATTAATATTATATTTTTATGCTTTAAATTAAATATTACATCACAAATGAGGCAGATTTTAGGACATACCTATTTTGCCCTTCAGGAAAACATTGAAAATATCAACAGATTTTGATTAGAAAAATTTGGAAAAAATGTTTTCAGAAAAGCATAGAGAAGTTAATACATATTCACCTATTAATTGCTGTGATATTATATTACATTATATTATATTATATTATATTATATTATATTATATTATATTATATTAATTTATGGTAGCACCATTTCTTTAATACAAACACTTTATAGCATTCTGTTTTAACTTGTGTTTTCAGTAATCTATACATATAAATTACTCAAGGGCAGTAAGTAGTCTATTTTTATGCACGTGCTACTCTATTATCTCTAAATAAATCAAATTTTCAAATAAAGTACAGATGATCCTTGAGTTAGGAGCACCGACTCTCTTGCAGTCAAATATCCACATAGGCAGTGGCTGGCATGACTAAGTGGTTGAGCCTTGACCTTTGAACCAGGAGGACATGGTTCAATTCCCAGGTGGGTTGAAGATTCAATCCCCAGTTTGGGACATGCAAAAGGCATCCAATCAGTGATTCTCTCTCATCATTGATGTTTCTCGCTTTCTCTCCCTCTTCCTCTCACTTCCACTCTGAAATCAATAAAAATATATTTTAAAAAAATCCACATAGAATTTTGACTTCCCAAAATCCTATCTACTAACAGCTTACTTTTGACCAAAAGTTTTACTGATAACATAAGCAAGCTATTAACATACATTCTGTATACTATACCTATTATCTACTCTCTTCTTATAATAAAGTAAGCTAAGGAAAATTAAATATTATTTAAAACTCATAAGAAAGAAAAAAGTATATATTTACAGTATTTATTTAAAAAAAAAAAAACCTGTATATAAAGTGACCAGTGCAGTTAAAAACTGTGTAGTTCAGGGGTCAACTTTAGATTCTTTGGTCTCATGATTTTTTTTTTCTCCTAATGAGTATAGAGAACCTTATTATCAAGCATTCTCCTGATGGTAGCATTGGTGGGTTGCATTGCCTAATGGTTTAGGGTATGTGGGATGAACAAATCAGCTGTCTTTTGTGATTATTTTTCTAAAATAAAATAAAATAAAAAAGTCTAAAGCAAGAGCTCATTACTTAATTAGATTTATTATAAACTAGAAGTTCTGATGCAAGGATTTATGCACTGGTGGGATCCCTTGGCCTGGTCTGTGCTTTCTCACAATCCAGGACCCCTCAGGTGATGTTGAAGAGCCCAGGTGGAGGGACCCTACTAGTGCACAAATTCGTGCACCAGGCCTCTAGTATACATATAAGATCTTTGATTAATCTCTTCCTGCCCTCCCCATAGCCACTTCCTTCAGAGATTCATCAGTCTGTTCCATGTTTCCATGCCTTTGCATTGAGCATCTACTTCCTGGTGCTCAGTGCACGTCATAGTTACCGGTTGAATGGTCAAATGGTCAGACAGTTTCTTACATATATAGATATAGATATAGATATAGATATAGATATAGATATAGATATAGATATAGATATAGATGTAGATATAGATATAGATAGATATAGATAGATAGAGATAGAGATAGAGATAGAGAGAGATAGAGATAGAGATAGATTTAGATATAGATATAGATATAGATATAGATATAGATATAGATATAGATATAGATATATAGATAACATATAAAGAGAGTTGACCGTAATTCATTTTTTTTTCAGTTTAGGTTTCCAAATAGTACATTATAGTGTATACAATTGTGGGGAAGACTGACTGCAATAAGATGGGTAAGTCAAGATATTTAATATATAAAATTATCAGCAAGATTTTAATCTAACCTCCACCCTTCTAAAAGTCAGCTAGTTACACCAAAAATATGGTATACCATATATACTATAAGGTTGTGTAACAAAATACACTGAGGTATTAAGGGCGACTGAATCCATTACCAGTCATTTTATGTAAAAAGGTATACATCTGTATTTAAACACAGATTTTAACAATTAATTCATATTAAGTTAAATAATAGAATTTACTTTGTATTCTAAATTAAAATAACTTGGATTCAAAAAAAGTTATTAAATGTAAATCGTGTTAAGTATTTTATAATTCAATACAATTTTTATTAAGGCAAAATAATTATGAATTCATAAAAATAAAGTATCATTAAATAATAATTTCTAAACACTTATAAATAGAAAAATGTGTATAAAATGTAATGCATATGTATTCAACTAATTTATTTCCAAAATAATGTCTTAAAATAAAACAAAAATGACAATTTGAAGAAAATCTTTTTTTAGCATAAAGGGGAACTAAATCAACAAAAACTAGATTTTTGAAAGCTGCTTAGCACCTCTCATGCTTTTCAGGTAAAAAAGTAAATCTTAACATCACTGCTATAATAATTATCCAAAATTATACCCTTTGGATAATTTTATATTCTACTCAAAATTCTTCATTGGATCTCCATCTCTACCTGTATTTGATATACTTTTATCTGTACCACATTTATGATACTCCAAAATATGTTCCTAACTTTCTATTCATATTTTCTAAAGCTTAATTTGTTCAAAATGTCCTGTTGTTTTCTAAACACATTTCCTGCATTCCCAAGATTGCTTAAAATTGTCTTCACTTAGAGCAACTTTTCTTCATTGTTTCTAAAATCTCTTTCATTAGAAATGGTCATAATTAAAAGATGTGGTTAAAAACAACAACAAAATGAAAAAATATAGTATAGTCAATATCAACTAAAATTTATTTTTAAAGTTATTCAAATATACATGGCATAAACTATTATACATTATTTTGTCCTCTTGTTGATAGTATTTTTATAGAATATTACTATCATATTTTTCTCATATTTTAAAATCAAAAGGACTATATAGTCAAAATACTATTTTTTTCAAGTCATTCTGTAATAGCTTCTTTCATGCCTCAATTCATAGAAAACTGTTCTTTCTTTATATATATATATATTAATATCTGTATAATTTTTTATAAAGGATCTCAATATCCCTGAGAGAAGGGATGCCCTGCCCCTCTATATAAGCCTTCTTTGTCTTACAACATAAAGTGCCAGATGCAGAAGTAGGACACGATGTTTTTTAGAATATAACTTTAATGAATTGAATAAAATGTCAGCAATTACAGTGTAGGAAATGGTGACATGGTTAATTTTTAAGGTCAAGACAAATAATGAATATTTCTTCTTGAGAAGAGATTTTGACTGAGACTATAGAATTAATTTTAAATGACACATTGTATGTTGCAATAACAAAGGGATTTAAAAGTGACAGTCAAAAGTTCACATTATTTAAATAAATATAGAATTATGCAAATGAAAACAGGGAGATTATTTTAAGAATTTTCAAATACATGAATGTCCAGTGTGTCGGTATTTTTAATGGAACCTTTCCCTATAATGGAAAAAAATGTGTTTATTTGAGAGAAATAAAAAAAAGAACAAAAAGCAGAGTTGATTTTATAGAACATCGTGAAATAAATATCTGAACCAGTGATTCACATACACTCCCCATATGCTAATGTACATGTGAGTAGTGTGGGTTGCATACATCAGTATTGCCATCCTTACTTCAGGAAGCTTTGTAAAACTTCAACTCTGCTTATAGCATTCACTCTGAATTTCAACTCGATGATGGTGTCACTGCCAAACAGAAATTGCTGCCCATATTTTCTGTCCCGATCACATTATGATTCCATGAAGTTGTGTATTTTTGCATGATAACATTATCCCTTGTCAGCTGCACATCAAGTATGATGACATTGAAACAAATGAAACATAATATATGAATTGTTTCTTGCTATTTTATCAAATCTCAAGGTATAGCCACAACAAAAAATGAAATTTAAGTATTGATGGGAGCAGGTTCCCTCTGGACCATAATATATTAAATAGGGGGAAACTGCATTGAAGTCATATTCTGGGTAGCTAACTTCAAAAATAGTTAATGAGGTAAATATTTACTATGTGTTAAAAAATAAAAAGTTCTGTGCTAACCAGTTTGGCTCAGTGGATAGAGCTTCAGCCTACAGATCTAAGGGACCTAGTTTGATTCTGATAAAGGGCACATGTCCAGGTTACAGGACAGGCTTTATCCCTAGTGGGGACCATGCAGGAGGCATCCAATCAATGATTCTCTCTCATCATTGGTGTTTCTCTCACTCTTCCTCTCTCTTCCTCTCTGAAATCAATAAAAATAAATATCTTAAAAGAAATAAGAAGTTTCAAATGAGCTTTATAAAATAAGAACATTACATTTTCAAATTTTTGTATTGCTTTGTATTTAAAAAAATATATCCATTTTGAGTTATGGGAAAAGTTAACACTACAAGGTATTAAATAATCCTTAGTAATTCATTTTTATTAAATGGCTAAAAACAATTTTAGGAATTAGTATCCTCCCTCCACAAAGGTAGAAATTAATTATACATTTCTTATGAGCAAAGTTGCTTTATGACTATTTCTAGCCTACTAGAAAAAAAAGTGGTTTTCAGTTTATATGCCATAGGAAAATCGAAGTTTATAATAAAAAACCTACAATAGAACTAACTGTTGTGGTGACATGACTAGAAATCTATAATTACCCAAGTGCTTTATATTTATGCCGTCCAAGCTACTTGCTCTTCCCCCCCCCCCCTTTCTTTGAGCATAATACAGTATCCTGATTCAAAAGAAAAGATATTTGGTGCTATTCAGGGATTAGTAGAGGTTTAAATGTTAAGACTCTGCAACACTATTTCTTCTGATGAATGCTCATTTAAATTCTTACAGGGGCCCTCAGAGTACATACTGTGCTTAAAAAAGGGCATTTGTGGGGAAAAATACTATCTTGGGAATGTAAAATGCAACACACCACAATAATCTTTGAATATTACAGCACTCTGCTGTTTACAGTTTCTGAGTACAGCAGAGCAAATATAGCTTAGTGGATGTATTTTGCTTAAGCAAATATTTACTGGAAGGTAAAATATGATTGTATGCATGTTAAACTGGATGTATAAAATAAAATGTTAGTATTTTCAAAAGGAGAGATCAACTTTACATTAATGTACAGGGTAAGAAATTTCACATAAAATTTATTTTAAGCAGATTAAACAGGTTATCTCTCTCTTTCCCTAGTCTGGCTCTCTTCTTCTTTCCTTCCTTCCATTATATTTTTCATTATTATTATTATTATTATTATTATTATTATTATATGATTAAACAAAGGCATAACACCTTAATTCAAGGAGAAATCTCTCTAAGAAGAATATTTATTATACATGGGTTAAAAAAAAAAAAGCACAACATGACTCCTTAATTTTCATTTAATTCTTGTTTGTATTTCTCTGGCAGTGAATTACAATTTCCATTTGTTCTGTGTGCCTTCGAAAATGAAAATGCAGAGAGAAAATAATTATCCTCTGAGCCTTTCCAGGGTTTGCTTCAGAATCTAATGTTTGCTCTAATCTGAGTCATACACACCAAGCAATAGCTCATTTTGGAGGCATCTTTGGGAGTCTTAAGATTTCTGGACAAGTTAGACTGAAGCAGTGTCTTTGCCATAATAATAACCCAAACAGTGCAGACCAATTCATTTCCCCAAAAACACGTGTTATGGGGGCTACTGTGATTCTCATACTCCCAATTACATTACATGGTTTGGTTCTCCAATTCTAGTACAGTCTGCAACAGACATGACATGTAAATCTTAGATTTTAAAATTATACTTTTTATAATGTATTTGAGGTTTTATAAATAAGGACCCCAAAGTTCGGTGTGGTGAAAATATATTTCTGAGGTCATGAATCCGGTTAATGACAACGTTTAAGTTACTATAAACTTAATTGGAGCCTCATTTTCTTATCTGTACTCTAAAAATCATTTTCAGTTTCTACATTAGATATAGAAATGAAGGATGGCCCATGAAAGCTAGTCATTCTCAGCTTTGCACTGAAAACTTCCTCTTTATTAGAAGAGCATAAATTTCAATAACCCAAGTGGCAAGGTCTTTGAGTGACTACTCACCCACCACAGACAGCAGAACAATGCTCAGCAGATCCACGGACTGTCAAATATAGTAACAACTT
Organism: Lasiurus borealis; assembly: GCA_004026805.1. NCBI lineage: Eukaryota > Metazoa > Chordata > Mammalia > Chiroptera > Vespertilionidae > Lasiurus > Lasiurus borealis. The sequence goes on along the minus strand of PVJN01005236.1, from coordinate 10,771 downwards.
ATTTGAGCATTGGTAATGGCAGTTTTACATTATGAAATAATGTTTAGGAAAAACTACCATGTGCCAATTTATTTACAGAAACTTATATGTGTATCCACTACCAATATAAACAATAGCTTTTGTTTTCTTCTACATTTTTTTCTCTGCACACCACTTTCAAAGAGGAGTGTGGTATTATTTTTTATCAATATGAAATCTCCTTTTGTAATATTACCTAGGCTTATTTTTTCCACTGGCTCTAACAAATATGCCTTTATAATTATATAAGGGAGGGAGAACTACTAGTATATCTCTTAACTTACTCTGCCTAAATATGTGTCCCAGGAGAAAAAAAAAAAAAGCAGATATTCTGAATGATAATGTGACTACTGAGAAATATTTGCAGAAACATGCACCATAGAAATAGAGTTTATCTGATAATAGAACTCAAATAAAGCATTTTGTAAGTTATCTCTGAATTCCATTATCCAAAATGAAATAATAACTATCTCACTAACAGTATCTAGATGACTAGTAAGAAAAAAAAAAAAGAGCAGAGTAGAACAAAGTTAACACATTAAAGAATTATTTCCCCCTTTCTCACAGTGTAAGCTTTTTGGCACCCTATGAAAAAAGTAATCAACAAATTGAGACACTGGTACCAATCTCAAAAAATAAGACATTCTCACTTTCATTGTAATGCCTGGTGAACACATAGTGATCGAAAGGTCAGTGTAACAATGAAATATGACTGTTGTCACCAGAGACCACCAAGAAAATGAAGTTGACATTGATGAAGAGCAAAGATTACATGTCACTGAAACCTTGACCGTAGATTTCTAAATAAAATATATGCCCATCTTGACTTTTGCATTTTTTTATTCTAATGTTTCTCACATTCATATATCAAAACTACTTAGAACATTAGAGAGTAATGACCTGAAATACAGTAAAAATAATGAGTTTGATTCTTCCAAGTTCAGGTAAGTTTGCTGTGAATTGTTTGTGTTTTTAGGGGCTGCGCAAATAACAACCAAAACATATTTGCATTTCAAATACCTGATGAGTGTATTTATAAAATTTCCAGCATAACACTTTTCACACAACAGGTGCTCAAAACTCCAAATGGATAGCAAACAAATAAATACTGACACTGACCTTGTACTCTGATCTTTTTTATGACACCAAATTGATCTTCAAGTCCACTTAAGGACAAGTTGTCTACTAATATTTTCCCACATCTTTTACTATTTTCACCTTTGTAATTTTCTTCTCTTCTACATTCTGGCTACCTAATTGTAACTCCTTCTGCCTCCTCAAAACTCAGCTCATATGTTACCCATCGAACTTTCCCCATGTCTTCAAAATGAAGATTCCAGAATAGTGCTATCTCAACAAAATTGTCCTGGAATAAACTCATTTTAGGAAACACTTCCCTTTCATAAGTGCCTTGCTGCTCATAATATCTGTGCCCTTTAATGATTGCATTTTTACTGGTAGGACAATATCTATAGTGTGTACACAGTGAGTTCTAACCTATCTAATAAAGAAGGAATATGCTAATTGACCATTATGCCCTACAAATATGGCAGCACCCACAGCCAATAAGGAGGGAATATGCTAATTGACTGTCACAATCCCAAAAGCCATAAGATGGCAGCTCCCAGTCTCCTTAGCCTTGCCTGGGGGCTGGTGTGTGGCAAGGCCAGGCCCACCCCCAGGTGGATCTGGCTGCTTGGCACACCTGCCCTCAGTGTCCCCACTCCCCTTTGCCTCTCAAGCAAGCCTCGGATGGCAGTTCACAGCCACTCAGGGTCACTTGAGGCTCAGGTAACCAGGGCCAGCTGAGCCTTGCACTACCAGCAATGGCAGCAGCAGAGGTGTGATCGGGGCACTGCAGGGTCGCCTCCCATCCATGAGGGCTCCCGGACTCTGAGAGGGGGCAGGCTGGACTGAGGAACCCCCCTCCAGTGCATGAATTTTCATGCATCAGACCTCTGGTTAGTAAATATCAACCACTCATTAAACACTCATGCTTTCCACTGCTTTGTGTCAGGTGCATATGTAAGGGAAACACAGTTGATTGTGGAGACTACGGTGATTATATAAGTAGAAGCTTTAACTTGTCTGAGATAATGTCCTATTTGATATTCTGATCATTGAACCTTATAAGCAAGTCTGCTGTAAGACTCTTGGTGTCAAGAGCTCTTAAGTCATTTTTTTTTAAAGCACACACATTAGAGAGAAATAGAAAATTGGTACTAGTGCTGAAAGTTATAGCAGCTGGTACCATCTGTCGCAACTTATTTGATTACATTGCCTTAGAGTTGTCTCCTTTGTTACTTTTGTTGTCTTCTCACATATTTCTAGAATGTCAACTTTGGAAGAAAACCAAGGAACAGACTTTGTTATTCATCTCCTAGTATTTTTAAACTTGTACGATAAAGCACTTATGATTCATGATCTGGAAATGCAAAACTACACTACACACACAACAAAGTTTAAGAACTAGTGCACTGTCCACCCATCTATCTGTAGGGGATTCATAACATCCACAAAGACATAAAGGGTTCTGAGACATGAGTCAGACTGATGGTTGATTGAGACACTACACAAACTCGTTTGCAATATCAGCCCATTTAAACTTAGAACAAACCTGTCAGGGCTACTGTTCATACCCCCATTGTGTATAAGGAAGAATGAAACTACATTTTTCAAGATCACAAATCTAGGATGAGGTGGAACTCAGATTCCTACCCAGGCCCTCTGGTTCTTATTCTCTTATTCACAGCCCAGGCTTCTTCTCATCTAAAGCAACCAGCTATCGACTGTGAGATCCTTCCACAGATTTACAGCCTAAATGATCAGTAGCTTCCGTAAGTTGGTCTTGCCAATAATGGAAGTCACATTTTACTGCAAGTTCGATTTTTATAGTAATGATTATTAAATTATTTCTTAATGGCACAATATGAAAAAAAAAAAAAAAACAACAACAGAGAGGTTAACTCACCAGTGGCCTACAGATCAGATATGGACTGACTGTAGGTAAGAGATTTAGGAAATCAGTGTTTTCTGGCAATCACAATCAACCAAGAAAGAGGATCCAAATTTAGATTTTTGTACAGTAATTTACATTTTCTAACTGATCTGCTGAACCCATTTTATGAATGTGTGAATGTGTACATGTAGTGTATACACAGAGTACTGATGTTTTAAAACAATTTTCATGCTAGATTTAGCCTGTGGATTACTATTGGAACATGCCTATTTTATCCATCACCTCATAAGCCTTCCCTGTCCAACTCAAACTAGGGTGAACTCAATCAGGTTAATTAAATTAGTTTTATGTTTGTTTTTGGCAGTCTCATGCCAATGTTGTTTCTATATCCAGATTTTATATTTAAGAAAGGCAAAAGGCATTACTTAATCCTCAGCAGCAAGTGCAATAGTATGCTTACTTAAGTAAATGATTTTGATCTTTTAAAAGATATCTATCATAAATTACTTTGAGAAATGCTTAACTCTTTTTCAAAACGGGACTCTCATTTCTCTTTGGGTTAATCGATTCATTCCACCACTTTAAAACGCAAAGTAGCTCCTTATAATTGTATATGAAAATGAATCTGTTGTTGTAAACAAAGACCCCTCTAGTGAACACCCCAGATAGAAACATTAAAGCATGACATATTTGTATTGTCAATTTCTACATTATTCATCCCTTATCAAAATCAACCTACTCACAAGAAATTATTTTAACATTGGTTTTAATCGTGTTTTCTGGCATAACTTTCTTGAAATATATAGATGTGATAAATAGATAAAATTGAGCTTGTAAGTGCATTTCTTCTTTGTTTCTTCTCTCTTAAATTATGTTTCTTCTCTCAAATAAATTTGGAGAAAGAGAGAGATTTAATATAAAAGTCAGCCTACTGATGCCATGAAAGGCAAATTCCTTGTGTCACGAGGCTCGCTGGGAATTGTGGCCGTGTCAAAGCTCTGGGTTGCAGAACATCAAATAAACTGGCCCTTCAAGGTAAATCACTCAGCAAGCCAGTAGGTAAAGTTTGGCATTCCAAGACTTTACTCAGGAAAAACTACCGCCATGTAATTGCCTGCCACCATCAGTGACTATTTTGGTGACATAGAAAATTCTCCAATTTCAGGGCGGCATGTAGAGATAAATAGTACTGTCTACCCACAAAAACAGAGACAAAACCAGTATCTCTGTATGCAATCAGCAAACACTCCCTCCTTATCAGGCACTCAATAGACTTTGGCTATTTTTAAAGTCAAATACCATCAGAGGCAGGGAAATAAAAGGAATTGCTTCTAACAATGAACACACCAGTCTCCCGCGTTCTTAACCCAATTGATCTCCCCAGATTTTAACTGTGTGTCTGAAATGAAATGGGAGAAAATGTCACAATTATGTCATCCGCAAGGCTATGCTTCCTAACTTATTGATTTATCAAGCATGTATGGGATGGGGTTCAGACAGAGCTTGGCAAGATCATTCTAAATGAGTTAGACAGCCAACACACTTCTTACTAAGTTGATTAGCATAGGATTAATTACGAAATTGTAAAAAGGGCAAGACTGCTGCCTTGACTTCCGGCTTGGAGGCAAATGTCTGTTGAAGGACATTTGCCTTCGCTCCCAGTCGCTCCTTGGTGTTACCAGTCACCTAAGTAATTGACCATTTATTGCAGGTGTTTAAAAATTCACAATGCAGGATGTCATGAGATGAGCATTTGTGTAATCACATTAGGCCCTAAAGCCTCTTACTTAGAGACAATTGCCATCCATCACATTGTCCCTTAATTCATTAGTGTTTGTTCTAGCCATGAAGAATTCCAAAACAAATGAGGGGTGTCGCTTTTAAAAATCATAATTTGGGATTATTTGAAGTGGAAGTGTGATAAAAATTAGCTTTTGTCACATTACGGTAACAATGTAAGGAGGAGGAAAAAACATACAAAAGTATCCTAACACTAAATGAAAATGGCTCTAAAGCAGTGGTTCTCAACCGTGACCCTTTAAGACAGCTCCTCATGTGGTGGTGACCCCCAACCATAAAATTATTTCCGTTGTTACTTCATAACTGTAATTTTGCTACTGTTATGAACTGTAATGGAAATATCTGATATGCAGGATGTATTTTCATTGTTACAAACTGAACATAATTAAAGCATAGGGATTCATCACAAAAACAATATGTAATTATATACTGTGAAATATTTATTTCTAATTACAAATAAATGAAATTTTGTCTTGAATCGTGGTGTAGCATGGGCAACAGTCTTCCTATGACAACAGTAAACTACATTGCTACATTTTGCTACCCCAAGGAGCCGTGTGTTGGTTCCTAAGACCATGGGAAATAGGTGTTTTCCAATAGTCTTAGGCGACCCCTGTGAAAGGGTCGTTCGACCCCGGAAGGGGTTGTGACAGGTTCAGGACCGCTGCTCTAAAGTGTTTCTAGAGGCAAACGAAGAAAATGAGATCACTTTCCTGTGCGACTCTGTTTAAAGGATGAGAGCCCCCGTGGGCTGATGAATGGAAGTCAACACACGTGCATGTAATTAAGCCCTAACCTCTCTGCTGTGATGAATTTCTAGCCTACACCACAACGCATGGAAGTATACCTACAAAAGACGTGCCCTTGACTCTTGGAGTTCAAAGAAAAGAAAGGAGACATGCCGTCATTCCCACGTGGTAGCTGTGTTACTTTTGGCTTAATACTTAAACATTCTGAATTTTGTATTTTTTTTTCCCTAGACTTGCTGTGTGGATTCAATTGTGTCTCATGCCATATGGATGCTACCAGTTATAAGAGGTATGGGGAAATTCAATATTTATATACAATATATGTACATCTATATAATTTTCTTTATGCCATTTTCTGTTCTGCATCATTTCTCAACCTCTCTGTCATGAATAGCTTCCAGTACATTAGTGACAGGGCCTGGGTAGGTTTAATGGTTAGAGAGAGGATTATTCACCTTGAGTCAGGCATAAGATATAATCTTTTTTTTTTTCTGAGGTAGTGACAGCTTAAAGTAAATAACTGAGTTTGAGTGAGGTAAGTATTAATACAAGAATGATACTGACAAGCATCCACGCCTCTAATTGTGCCTGGGGTATTGCGCAACCCACGCCTTCCAATTCACAGAGGAAATTTAATGAGAATGGAGGATAAGTGTTATGAATTAATAGAATAGAACAGGCAATAGCAGGATCATACATTGTTTCCTGAAGAAAAGGATGCAAAGGTCTACATTTACCTGTTTCCTTTGTTCCTCTTCAGAGTTTTGCTCTTCTTTTTCTCGTGTACACAGTATAGAATTCATGAATTTCCCCATTCATTATACTTAAAAAACATTCCCCACCTATGCTGAAACTCCTAAATATAGCTGATAAAGAAAATGATGAATATTATATTTTACTCTATCATTACCTTTGATTTTTTTCCCAACTGCTTGTCAAATTGCTCAATAGGGAAAAATGGGGGAAAAAAATTCTAAAGTAGTATGAATAAATTTCTGTATATTTTTTCAGTCTCAATTTCTTTCTAAAGGTGTATAAGGCTCCTTTATATGTAACCATGCATATTTTTATGCCATCCCCCATCCAAGATGTGCTAGATTCTCTCTGAGCCCTTTGAATATGATATGATTCCAAATCTAATTTTGTACTTCTTATATGAAACAGGCCATAATTCTTTATCTCATTCAAAATTCCATTTGAATAACTTCCTTCTAGAATGATCTTCCTAATGGTGGTCATTCTCTGAAGCTAAATGTAAATAGAAACCCTTCAGGGCACAGCTCAAATGCTCCTTCTCCATGGAGAATTCACTTGTCTTCTTTGATTGGAGAGTGTGTGCCTCTCTGACTCTCTACACATTGCATTTTCACTCTCTCTTTCTTAAAGCATTGTACTTTATCATGTAATTGTTCATATTAAGAAAAACAATCGCCCTAAGTACACAGAATGCTTCCATTTATAAGAACCTTTTATGAACCTCTCATTCTACATCTACAACAACCCCACCAGGAAGGGGTTGTTATTTTAGTCTTATTAGTTCTGACTCAGAGGATTGCTCACTTTGGTAGATCATAAATTATTAAGTAGCAAAACCAAGAATGAAAATGATAAATTTTTTAGATAGTTTTTTTTTTCTTTATTGATTAAGGTAATACATATGTGTCCTTATTCCTTCATTACCCCTCCAATCCCCCGCTTGTGCCCTCACCCCCTTAGTGTCTTGTATCCATTCATGAGGCTTATATGCATGCATACAAATCCTTTGGTTGATCTCTCTCCTTTACCCCCATCCTCTCCTGCCTTCCCTCTGAGGTTTGATGGACTGATAGATGGTTCTCTGTCTAGATCTGTTTTTGTTCATCGGTTTACATTGTTCATTGTATTCCACAAATGAGTGAGATCATGTGATATTCATCTTTTTCTGACTGACTTATTTCGCTTAGCATAATGCTCTCCAGTTCCATGCTGTTGAAAGTGGTAGGAGTTCCTTCCTTTTTATAGCAGTGTAGTATTCCACTGTATAGCTTACCTAATCTACTCATCTGCTGATGGGCACTTAGGCTGTTTCCAACTCTTAGCTATTGTAAATTGTGCTGCTATGAACATAGGGTGGCATAGGTCCTTTCTGATTGGTGTTTCCATTTAAAGTGATCTTTTAGGACCAAATTAAATGAGCTTTCTTTAACTCTTTGCTCTAACTCTTTTAAGGCCAAATTGCTCTTTGTGGACACTGAAAAATTCCATCTAATACTATTCAATAATAAATAAAAAAAAATAGTAGCTCAGCCATTGTTTCTCAGTGATTGAGCATCAACCTATACACCAGAAAGTCACTGTGTTAATTCCAGAGCACATGCCTGGCTTTCAGACTTGATCCTCAGTGGGGATGTGCAGGACATAGTCAATTGATGATGCTTCTTTCTCATCAATGTTTCTTTCTTTTTTTTGCTCTCTCTGTCTCTCTCTAAGACCAATGAAATTCTATCTAATAAAAGAGTAATATGCAAACTGACTGTACCTCTGCTACACTCACAAGCCATGCCCACCATCCAATCAGGAGCAGATATGCAAATAAACCTAATCAAGATGGCTGCAGCCAAAGAAAACAGGAGGGAGGCTTGGGTTTCCCTGGCAATGGAGGAAGGCAAGCTGTCCGCCTGTCCTTGCTGGCCCAGGCCTCTACTCAATGCTACAAAGTTTCAATTATAGAAGGAAAATAAACTCCAACAATAATTGTGGCAACTACAGAGCTGGAAAATGCAAAAAGCTTGAGTTGCTCCTGGAGATGGAGGAAGCCAAGCTTTCCACCTGCCCTGGCCTGCCTTGGCCTCCTCTTAAGGCTACAGAGTTTCAATTATAGAAGATAAATAAATCCCAACTGAAATGGCTGCCATCAAAGAGCAAGCAGGAGGCTTGGTGCCACTCCAGGCTACAAAAGTTTCAATTACAGAAGATAAATAAATCCCAGATCCCAGGGCCTTCACTTGGGTCACCGGGGGGTTATGGGGGTGTGCATGGCTGACCTGCCAACCACCAAAGGCCCCTCACCCAGGCTGCCCCACATCCCAAGGGAACCCCCACCTAGATCTGAGACACCCTTCAGAATGAACCAGCTGGCCCCCACTCATCCACCAGGACTCTATCCTATCTAATAAAATAGTAATATGCAGATTGACCATCACATCAACACACAGACGGCTGCCCCCTTGCAGTCAAAGATCCTTCCCCCATGTGGACACAAGATGGCCAGCAGGGGAGGGCAGTTGAGGGGGACCAGGCCTGCAGGGGAGGGCAGTTAGGGACAATCAGGCTGGCAAAGGAGCAGTTAGGCATCAAACAAGCTGGCAGGTTAGTGATTAGGGAGTTATAAGACTGACAGGCAAAAGCAGTTAGGGGCAATCAGGAAGGCAGGCAGTGAGCAGTTGGGAACCAGCAGTCCTGGATTGTTTAGGATCAGGCCTAAACGAGCAGTTGGATATCCCCGGATGGGTCCCAAATTTGAGAGATTGTAGGTTGGGCTGAGGGACACTCCGTCCCTGTGCACAAATTTTGTGTACTGGGCTTCTAGTAAATTAATAAAAAAAAAACAAATAAAAGACAAATGAGTAAAGAAATAAACAGGATTCAACCTGCACATATCATTTGAATATACTGCTCACAAATATCAGATAGCTGGATTCAATTGCTCATATTCAACTAGTCATTTGTCAATTATTTGTTTGTTAGTGATTCTAAGTATGTATGCATGCTTTTTTTTTTTGTCTACAAAGTATTTGTATGTTCATCAAGGGCAAGAAGTAGTTATTTGTTGTTTTCATTAGTTGTTTTTTGTCATTTACTCTTACTTCACAGTATAAGAGTGAGAATGTATGCATATTGCTAACTCCCTTGAGGAAAAAAAGAATAACCCTTGCCCTAACTGATTTGGCTCAGTGGATAGAGCATTGGCCTGCAGACTGAAAGGTCCCAGATTCGATTCTGGTCAAGGGCATGTACCTTGGTTGCATACAGTAGGTGTGCAGGAAGCAGTTGATAGATGTTTCTCTCTCATTGATGTTTCTAACTCTCTATCCTCTCTTCCTCTCTGTAAAAAATCAATAATAATACTTTAAAAAAAAAGAATAACCCTTGAAAGCTGAAAAATTATATACCAAAGGAAATTTATTTCTAGAATTATAACTTATTAGAGGCCTGGTGCATGAAAATTGTGAACAAGGGGGCAAGGGGAGTGTCCCTCACCCCAGCCTGCACTTTCTCCAATCTGAGACTGCTTGAGGGATTTCCAACTGCCTGTTTAGGCCTGATCCCCAGTAGGATTGGACCTAAATGGGCAGTTGGACATCCCTCTCACAAGCCAGGATTGCTGGCTCCCAACTGCTCACCTTCCTGCCTTCCTGATTGCCTCTAACAACTTCTGCTACCAGCCTGATCACCCCTAACCACTCCCCTGCCAGCCTAATTGATGCCTAACTGCTCCCCTTCTAGCCTAATTGCCCCTACCTGCCCTCTCCTGCAGGTCTGGTCACCCCTAACTGCCCTTCCCTGAAGGCTTGTTCATTCTTAATTGCCCTCCCCTGCAGGTTACCCCTAACTGCCTTCCACAGCAGGCCTAGTCCCCACCCCCCAACTTCCTTTCCATCTAGGCTCAGTTGCCCCAAATTTCTCTCTTCTGTCAGCCTGGTCACTCCTAACTACCCTCCCCTGCAGGCTTGATGGCCCCCAACTGCCCTACCTTGCAAGCCTGATCCCTCCCAACTGTCCTCCCCTGCTTGCCAGCTTGTGTCAGCTATCTTGTGTCCACATGGGACAGCCATCTTGCATGTTGGAGTGATGGTCAATTTGCATATTGCTATTTTATTAGATAGGATAGAGGCCTGGTGCATGGGTGGGGGCCAGCTGGTTTGTCCTGAAGGGTGTCCTGGATTAGGGTGGGGCATCCCTTGGGATGTGGTGCAGCTTGGGTGAAGGGCCTGTGGTGTTTTGCAGGTTGGCCATGCCCTAGTGACCCAAGTGCTGGCTCTGGTATCTGGGTTTTATTTATTTTCTATAACTGAAACTTCGTAGCCTTGAGAGGAGGCCAAGGCAAGCCAGGGTGGGCAGGAAGCTTGGCTTCCTCCATAACCGGGGAAACGCAAGCCTCCTGTATGTTTCAGCTCCATGGCCAGCTGCCATCTGGGTTGCGTCAATTTGCATATTCACTCCTGATTGGCTGGTGGGTGTGGCTTGTGGGTATAGCAGAGTCAGG
>PVJN01005235.1:0-83710 GCA_004026805.1 Lasiurus borealis | reverse complement strand
CCTGCTGGCCTGGTTACCCCCAACTGCCCCCCTGTGCTGGCCTGGTTGCCCCTCACTGTCCCTCTCTGCCAGCCTGATCGCCCCTCACTGCCCTCCCCTCACAGCCTAGTTGCCACCAACTGCCCTCCTGCCACCTGGTCGCCCTTCACTACCCTCCCCCCCTGCCAGCCTGGTTGCCACATGTAGCCTGCTGTTCATTCATTTAGTCATCCCTCACTAACCTTCCCTGCCGGCCTGGTCACCCTATGCAGCCTGCTGTTCATTCATTTCCTCACCCCTCACTAACCCCTCTCTGATATTGTCGCCCTATGCAGCCTGCTGTTTCGTTGTTACTGTGAGAGCATCCTGACAAATTTGCATATTATACTTTTATTAGTATAGATATAGATGGTTTAAAGATGCTGAAACCAAGCATTTCATAAATCTGCAGTTATATTCTCAAAGCAGGAATGGCAAGCAGGTATTCATGCAGTGCAGAGAAGAGGTGAGTCCAGGAGAAGCACAGCTGCCTACGGCCCTGGACTAGTGTTCTGATTATACCTTTATTTTGCTAATGTTTAGAATATAAAGTGCAGCTTTGCATTTTTTCAGATCTAAGTTAGATACACTTCTACAACAAATATTCACCCAGTGCCTATATGTGCCAGGCATTGTTCTGGGTACTTGATTATAAAGCAACCAAAATGTGTACATGTATCCCACAGCCCCTTAAAGCACTGTTTAAGAATAAGTTATTTGTTTTCCATAACGTCTTAACTGTGTTTGATTTATTTAGATTGCCCATTATATACTTGTTAAATTGCCTAGTGATCTGGCAGTATGTCTATGTAGTCAGCTTGCATACTTCATTTTCTACAGAATCATGTTAAATAGATACAGGAGGAACAAAAGTAGGTTTACAGTTGTTCATATGGAAAATAATACAGTAATATATAATATGAAAAGGGTAATATGCTAATTAGACCCCGTTTACTGGACATCTTCTGGATGTCTGACTTCCTTCTGGACAGTTAGGAGGAAACCAGGTTGGCAGGGTGGCAGTTAGGGAAGACCAGGCCATCAGGGGGAGGGGGGGCAGTTAGGGGGCAACCAAACTGGCAGAGGGCAGTTATGTGGAGACCAGGCCAGCAGGGGGACAGTTAGGGGGCAACCAGCCCAGCAGGGGGACAGCTAGGGGGCAACCAGGCTGGTAGTTAGGAGGCTATCAGACCAGCAGGCAGAGGCAGTTAGGGGTGATCAGGCAGGCAGGTAGAGTGGTTGGGGGCAATCAGGTTGGCCAGCAGGAGAGCAGTTATGGGGCAACCAGGCCAGCAGGGGGTTAGTTAGGGGGCACCAGGGCATCAGGAGGGCAGTTAGAGGGTGGCCAGATTGACAGGAGGGCAGTTATGGGGCAACCTGGCTGGCAGAGGGGAAGTTAAGGGATAATCAGGCCAGCAGGGGACCAGTTAGGGGGTGACCAGGCTGGCAGGGGACCAATTAGGGGCAATCAGACTGGCAAGCAGAGGCAATTAGGGGTGATCAGGCAGGCAGGTAGAGTGATTAGTGAATGATTAGGCAGCAGGCAAGTGGTTAGGAGCCAGCAGATCCTGTATTGGAGAGAGTGCAGGCCAGGTTGAAGGACCCCTTTCCCCACATGTATGAATTTTGTGCACTGGGTCTCTACTTAATAAATAATACAAGAATAAACTCTGTTTTCTGTACTCACAGGTATAAACCTACCTTTGCCTTCCTGCATATAGTATATAGTGGTAATAAGAATACTTTGGATTGGAATTACTTACTAATACTTCATTATTAAAATGAAGAAAATTATATATATATATATGTAGATAGATACACACACACACACACACTCTAGCCCGGTGCACGAAATTTGTGCACCTAAGCCCACCCTGTACCCTCTCCAATCTGGAACCCCTTGAGGGATGTGCAACTGCCTGTGTAGGCCCAATCTCACATTCCAGGGTTGCTGGCTCCCAACTGCTTGCCTGCCTGCCTGATTGCTTCTGCCTGCCAGTCTGATCACCCCCTAACCACTCCCTTACCAGCCTGATTGACGCCTAACTGCTCTCCTGCCAGCCCAGTTGCCCCTAACTGCCTTCCCTGTGGGCTTGGTCACCCCTAATTGCCCTCCCCTGCAGTTCTGGTCATCTGTAACTGCCCTCCTTTGCTGGCCTGGTTGTCCCCAAATGCCCTCTCCTGCTGGCCTGGTCACCCCTAAATTCCCTCCCCTGACAGCCTATCTCCTTTAACTGTTCTCCCCTGTAGGCCTGGTTGCCCCCAATTGCCCTCTCCTATAGGCCTGGTCACCCCTAACTCTCCTCCCCTGCAGGCCTGGTCACCTCTAACTCTCCTCCCCTGCAGGCCTGATCTGTCCCAACTGCCCTCCCTTGCAGGCCTGATCCATCCTGACTTCCCTCCCCTGCTGGCCATCTTGTGGCAGCCATCTTTGACCACATGGGGGCGGCTATCTTGTATGTTGGAGTGATGGTCAATTTGCATATTACTCTTTTATTAGATAGGCTATTTTCATTGTGGCTTGGAAATATGCTCCATTTCTTTATTGGGTAAAAAATAACATGAGGTATGTGGATCAGTGCCCCTACCTTGTTCTTCTGTTAACTTTTTTAGTATTAGTTTTTATTCTGATTCTTCTTTCTACAGAAACCTTTGCTGTTTTTATTTTTCTTCTTCTTCTTCTTCTTTTCTTTCTCTGTGCAGGCAAGGAAAGTTAGTGTAGAAATCAGGGAAGAGAAGGTGAGAGGAACCCTTTTTCTTTATTTCTCTTTATAATTTTGCTATATGATATGGAAATAGGGTGATTGATAACTTACATACATGAAAGGTACTTAACAAAGAACATGAAAATGACTGCACTATACTGTGCTACTAGTAGTAAAATTGATAGTAGTAGAAAAGCTGCAAGAAGAATTAGATGTGGTGGAGCAGATGGCCACTGAAGGGAAAGTGTAGAGAGGAATGCTGATGAAGATGCTAAGCTATAATTAGAGAAGTCATTACCCAACTAGAAGACTAAAACTGTTAAAATCAGCTACCTCTTGATCTCATCTTTTTAGGGAATCGTAGGGAAGCAAGAATAAGGTAATCTTTTGACTTTCATTCCTAGGTCTTTTTGCTTTTTATCACAATTTCTGACTGAGCATAAAACACATCTCAGACTTCTATCTCCCCATGTGGCACAATACAGGCCCGGGGCTGGATAGCAAGACCACATTCATCCCCTTTGTCTGCTGCTAGACTCTATGGTTTACTTCTATATGTACTTAGATCACATCTTAACTCTGTCCTCCTTCTAGATTGAGCTGACTCATAGCCTGTTTCTGCCCTCTGAAAACTAGCAGCTTTCCTAGAACGTTCATCCAGCTTTCTGAGAGCAGAATGCAGTTGTACATTTCTATGTTTAGGATTTTATTGCCACAATTAAAACACTTATAGATCAGCAAAGTAATAATTGTATATTTCTTTCCCTCCCAAATGTCTATCTATTTTAGAGACATAGGGACTCCCTCTTTTCAGAAAAAAAGCAGTGAACAAGTTTCCTTTTGTCATTTTTGCCTGGGGACATACACAGAAATCAAAACAACTGCAACATGAGTGGGAAAATCAGTTCTTTTGCAAAGTAAAGCTGATCTCTCTCTCTCTTTTTAAATGGTGACAAAATGAACACTTGTAATGGAATTTTAGCTCCAGGGAAGATATTTATTACTGGAGGACACAAAGTAAAATAAAGAGACCAGAGTTGTTTATTTTATAAAACAGAAGTGGTGCTACAAGGGTTGGAGAGCACACTGCTCTTTCTGGGATAACAGTCCTTTTCTCTAGCAGTAACAGCTCATTTTGTCCTGTTTCGGTATAGTAATTTTAGGACTTTGAAATTTATTCAGAATAACAGTTTTATATTTCCAAGCACAGATTGTCATTGCCAGGAAAAATAAACTTAATTTTCCAGGTCATTTTGGGCCACTGTGGCTAGAGTCAGATTTTGTGTTGAGTTAAAATAGAGAAGAAAAAAATGAGAAAATGGTGATAGAAATGTTAACATTATTGTTCTGGAAAAGTAATGATATGTGTATATGTGTGTGGGGGTATGTATGCTGTGTTTTTAAGCAATTGTGGCTTTAAAACCTAACGAGAAAAGAAGTAGAAAGCTGTGTAATTCTTGGAGAGATGGTTCACTTGAATATTGTTATCCAAGATAGGTTATTAGGAAAAATGGTTTTTAAAAAATGTAATTATGAATCTTGAAACAGATTTGCATTTGTGAATTTGTAGTCCAAAATACTTTTGTTGGCTAGCCATGGAAGGTCACAGAGTTTACTAAGATGGGGTTTCCCACTGAAAAAGTAGGTATTGGCAGAAATACACTTTGGAAGTATATGTAGATAAAAACAGGTGTGTTTATGTATGAAGCCAACATTTCTTGAAATTACTCAATAAAATTTGTTAATGGAATAATCTTTGGTATTTTAGTTCCAGATTGATTTTTAAAACTTTTCTGATTTTTTTAAATTAAACTTCTTATTTTGAGATCATTGTAGATTCATATGCATTTGTAAGAAATGATACCAAGAAATTGCATGTACTCTTTTCTTTTTTAAAAAAATATATTTTATTGTTTTTTCACAGAGAGGAAGGGAGAGGGATAGAGAGTCAAAAACATCAATGAGAGAGAAACATCGATCAGCCGCCTCCTGCACACTCCCCATTGGGGATGTGCCCGCAACCAAGGTACATGCTGTTGACCAGAATCGAACCTGGGACCCCTTAATCCTCAGGCCGACACTCTATCCACTGGGCCAAACCGGTTTTGGACCCATGTACTCTTACGCCAACTTACCCCAATGGTAGCATTTGGCAGACTATGCTACAGTATCACAACTAGGCTATCAACACTGAAACAGTCCTATCTAATAAAGAGAGAATATGCTAATTGACCATCACATCCTCACAAGATGGCAGATGCACAGTAACAAGATGGCGGCACTCAGTCTCCGCAGCCCTGCCTCATCCAGCTGGAGTCCCCCAGTCCCCTTAGTTCCGCTTCACCCAGTCCCTGCAGCATCCACTCTCATCCAGCCTCAGTCCCCCAGTCCCCTCAGCCCTGCAGGGGAAGGCAGTTAGAGGCAATTGGGCTGGCAGGGGAGGGCAATTAGAGGTGATCAGGCCAGCAGGGGAAGGCAATTGGGGATAATCATGCCTGCAGGGGAGCAGTTAGGCATCAATCAGGCCAGTGGGGGAGCAGTTAGGAGGTGATCAGGCTGGTAGGCAGAGTGGTTAAGGGCAATCGGACAGGCAGGCAGGTGAGTGGTTAGGACCCAGCAGTCCCAAATTGTGAGAGGGATGTCTGACTGCCGGTTTGGGATCAGACCTAAACTAGTAGTCAGACATCCTTGGAGGGATCCCAGATTATAGAGGGTGCAGGCTGGGCTGAGCGACACCCCACCCCATACATGAATTTTGTGTACTGGGCCTCTAGTTAAGATATAAAACAATTCTGTACAACAAGGATTCCTCCTGTTGACCTTCTGTAGTCATATTCATCTCAACCTCCCCCTACATACACCTACACCACTCTATCCCCCAGGCCTGATCCATGACCTCTGGAAACCACTGATTTGATCTCTAATAATTTTGTCATTTCAGGAATGTTACATAAATGGAATCATGCAGGATGTAACCTTTTGGGATTAGTTTTTTTCACTCTGTAATTCTCTGGAGCTTTATTCATGTTATTGCATGTATCAATAGTTTATTTCTTTTTATTGCTGAGTAGTATTACAGGGTATGAATGTACTACAGTTTATTTAACTTGTTGAACATCTGGGTTTTGTCCAGTTTTTGGCAATTACTTGTAAAGCTTCTATAAATGTTTGCGTATAGGTTTTTATGAGAACATATGTTTTCATTTTCCTGGGATAAATGCCCAAGAGTGCAATTGCTAGCTTGTACAGTAGTTGCATGTTTAGTTTTTTAAAATACTGCCAAACTTTTCCAGAAGCTGTACCATTTCACATTCTCACCGGCAGTGTATGAATGGTCCTGTTTCTCTGCACTTTACCAGCATTTGACGTTGTCATTAGTTTCTATTTTAGCTTTTCTGATAGTTGTGTAGTGATACCTCACTGTGGTTTTAATTTGCATTTTCCTAATGATTAATGAGGTTGAGTATCTTTCCATGTGCTTATTTGGCATCTGTATAGTCTCTTAGGTGAAATGTTTCTTCATGTCTTTTAACTATTTTTAAATTTGATTTTTTTTTTACTGTTGAGTTTTATGAGTTCTTTATATAATCTAGATACTAGTCCTTTGTCAGATATGTGGTTTGCAAATATTTACCCCCCAGTTTGTGGCTTATTCTTTCATTTTCTTCACAGAGTTTTTGTAGAGAAAAAGTTTTAAATTTTGATGAAATTTAAGTTATCAGTTTTTCCATCTAAGTATTATGCTTTTCATATAAAATATAAGAACTCTGCCTCATATTGATCCTGAAGATTTTACCCTAGATTTTTTTTTCTAAAGTCATGTTTTTATGTTTTACACTTAAGTCCATGATTCATTTTGAGTTAATTTTTGTATAGGATGTAAGGTTTAGGTTGAGGTCCTTTTCTTTAAACGTATCCAATTGTTCGGTACTGTTTGTTGAAAGGCTATTTTTTCTTGATTAAATTGCTTTTTCACCTTTGCCAAAAAAAGTCAATTTAGTATATTTATATAGATTTATTTATGGGTTCTCTAGTCTATTCCATTGATCTTTTTGTTTCTCCTTCTGTCAGTACCACACAATATTTATTACTGTTGCATTATATGTCTTAAAATCAGATAAAATGATTCCTCCCACTTTATTCTTATTTTTCAAGATTGTTTTAGCTCTTGTAGTTTCTTTGCCTTTCCATATAAATTTGAGAACAATCCTGTCTCTCTCTATATAAAAATATCTGGCTTGAATTTTGATAAGACATTAAATATACATATAAATTTGGGGAGAATTGATATCTTTAATATTTTGTGTCTTCCAACACATAAACACAGTGTAAATATGTCTCTCCATTTAGTTAGATCTTTGATTTCTTACCATCTATGTTTTCAGTATACAAGTTTTGTTAGATTTACACTAAGCACTTCATTTTTTGAGCAATTGTAATTGGGATTGTAATTTTAATTTCATCATGCACATGTTCATCATTAGTATATAGAATTATAATTGGTTTTTGTATGTTTATCTTAAATCATTGACCTTGCTGAACTTATTAGTTCCAGGAGTTTTGTTGTGAACTAGAGGCCCCAATGCACGAAATTCATGCATGGATAGGGTCCCTAGGCCTGGCTGGCGATCAGGGCCAATCTGTGGGGTGACCGACAGGGTGCTCAGGGGAGCCCCCCCACTGGCACCTGCCTTGGCTGGCCTGGGGCCTGTGGGCTGGGAACAGCTCCTGCATTGAGCATCTGCGCCCTGGTGGTCAGTGCATATCATAGCAACTAGTCCTTCTGCTGTTCAGTTTATTTGCATATTAAGCTTTTATTATACAGGAATTCTTGGGATTTTCAGGGTTAACAATCATGTCATCTCAAATAGGGAAAGTTTTGTTTCTTCCCTTTATTTCCTCTTTTTGCTTTATTACTCTGGCTAGAACTTCCAGCGTTACGTTGCATAAGAGCAGAGAGAATGAATATCCTTGCTTTGTTCCTTAGGGGAAAATTCACTCCCTCTTTCACCATTAAGTATAAGGCAGGTGTGAGGGGTTTTGTAGATGCTTTTTTACTTAATTGATTTTAAAATTGTGGTGCAGTAAGTTGACTTACTGATGACAAATGGTCCCGATGGCCTTATGAAATAGTCAAGCGATCTGTGTGGCTCAAAAAGTCCACTATTCTGTCTCAAAATGGTCCTCCCAATCTGAGTGAAATTCTCTAGCTAGACATTCACTGTTTTTGAGTAAAAGCATCTTTGTAATGCATATCCTCTTGGAAGGGGAAACAGTTTATATTGCTGGTACTGTTTCTTTTCTCCTTAACCGAGCATAATAAGCATTTGGACATGTGCGGCAAAAAAGGGAGGAACAATTTTTGGAGCAGAGAATGTCTCAATTGGGCAGCAGGGGGTTACTGAGTGCCTTTTCTTGTTGAAGCACAGATAGGAGTCTTGAAAAGGATTCAAAGCATAATTTAAACTTTTAATTATTTTTGTATTAAATAACTATAAGTACAAATGCTTATAGTTTGAGAAGCTTATTTTAAAATTTATTTTTTTCAGTGGCTCTGCATTTGCCTAATATACTGCATTTGCTAATGCTCTTCCAAAGTACATCTTCTAGACAGCAAAGATGTCCTGCTAATAATAGCCATTTTGTCAAGAATGACAGCATGTCATTATTTTACTCACAAAACAAGATGATATAACACCACATTATAACGATGAAGCACAAATTATATTTCACAAAAAATATAACTTCTAATTCATTTGGGAACATAATTATAGTATATCATATCTTCTCAAGTTTCACAGAAATGTTCCAAGTAATTAGGCTGTAAATACACTAAGAATTTGAAAGTGTTATTACTTTTTTTCCTGTTGCAGTTTTATATAAAGAAAATTATTTACAACTTAATAGCATTGAAGACTTTTGTGTAATATACTTATTTAACGTAGATCACTCAGTGATTCAGATTGTGCTAGATGAAGTCTGAAGGCTACTCATATGGGCCTAGTACTTTATAATTTGATTGTCTTGTTTCCTAGATTATAATGATACCATCGTTTGGCTTTCTTTGCTGAACTTTCAGAAGAACTGTTCTATAAAATGGTTTACTTCACTTATTTTAGCTTCCTTCCATAATTGCTAGGGTGGAATAACATCCTAATAGCTTTCACAATTGTGAAGTTTATGCTATTTCTGTTTTCTACATCAGGCTGCAAAGAAGCTCCACCCAGCAAGAGTTTTCTGTAGACTATGGATAGGGTGCTTTGCCATGAGTAAGGCAAGAATCATGATTAATAGGCAAAAGGTTAAGGATGAAAGTGCCTTGGAGTTAGCAATATAATTTTCAAATTGATGAGAAGGAACCAAAACTCACAATGGACAAAAGGATTGCAAAAAATATTCATCTGCTCTGAATTAGTTTAGGTCTCTTGATGTATATAAGTTATATTCCTGGGGACTGACAATACCTTTGAATAGGATTGCAGAGCCACTCTAGGTGATCTTTGAGGACACACAAAGATTTTATTCAATGTATAAAACAACCATAAACTACAACTGGTGAACTCAATTTCAGGCAGGATTCCAAAATATACTATCAAAGGGTGATTTATGAGAATGTATTAGAGAAAGAATAAAATTAAGCCAGTTTTATGTTCATTAAGAGAACCAGAAGGTGGACCTTGCTCTATTCCATTTTGTGTAGAGTTACAAGATCCAGAGACAGTAGTAGGCATCAAATATATGGACCTTTTGAAGGCAATTGACAAATTTTGTCAATGTTCCTGAAGATAATAAGAATACATATAGGCTGTTTACAAAGATAATTGGGTAATTGAATAACAAGTTGAAGAGTTATACCCGAAATATGCTGAGTAATGGGTCAGCATCAACCATGGTGATAGATATGATGTGAACTTCTATCTTCAGCTTTGTCATAGTCAACATTTTTTATCCATGAATTCTATAGTTACTAGATCCAGGAATTGGAGTAGACACAGAATATATGGACTTTATGAAGGCACATGAAAAATTTTGTCATAATATTCCTGAAGACAATATGAATAAATGTAGGCTGGTTGCAAAAATAATTGGGTAGTTAGCCCTAAAGGTTTCCTAAATGTCTGTGTCTTCAATACTTACAGACCTAGTTGGGTCATTCCCAGCTTAGGGCTTAGTTTTCTGGGTGTGATGTCCAATCCTCTTTCACCTGCCAGCCATGGATGGGTAGGGTGAGTGAGCAGAGAGCATTTTGGTCACCTTACACATAGAACAGCCAGGACTGTGGAAGGTAGATCTGTAAGAAAGATGGAAAGCAGTGGATTGGGATATTCAGTACAATGCGGCATGGTTTTGCACTGAGTATATTTAAATAAGGGCTTATTTAACATAAAAGTCAGTTATAGTATATAATAGTAACATAATTGCTAAAAATACAAGAGATCACTGTAATCTAGAGTTGCGTTAGAAGGTACTACTAATGATACTAATGGAGATACTGGAAAGAGGGAAGTTTGAGTATTCTCTTATTCTGCACCAGTGAGACCAACTACTCTGAAGTATTCAATTCTGGGTACCATACTTGAAACAGATGTAAAAACCAGGAACAAGTTCCGAGAAAATTATCTAGAATGAGAAAGAAATTAAAAACCACGTAATAATGGAAACAGCTGTAGGAATTGGGAAGTTGACCTGGGAAGAGAAGATAAGGAGTGTTCCTAATAGCTGACTTCAAATATAAGAAAGAGGCCTGTGGCTGTTCCACATGGTTACTAGGAGGTTTAGGGCCAGCGGACACTCCAGGCAGGCAGATTTGGGGTCAGCATGAGAAAATTTCCCGACAGACAAACCATCAGAAGATGCAACAAGCTGCTTGACAAAGTAGTTTTTCATCTTTCGGGGGGTTGAAAACTTATCTAGGTTGGAGTAGACTCAGTGAGTGCATCCAGGGCTTGAGCCAGGTTATCTTTATGATTTTTTTTTTAAACCTGTTCTTTTCTAAATCTACACTTTGGTATTAGTGGCAGTTAGGTGATTGATGAAGTCATTCATTCGTGTTCTACAGTATTATATTTTGGGCTGGCATTGATTAATAAGCTTTATATAGGTTTCAAGTGTATAATTCTATGATATATCATCTGTGTGTTACACTGTGTGTCCACCACCCAAAGACAAATAATCTACCATTACCATATATTTTACCCCCTTGAACCTTGACTAGTCCCCCAGTCCTCTTCCATACTGTTATCTGTGTCTATGAGTTTTTGTTTGTTTTTCTTGTTTGTTCATTTGTTGCTTTCAGTTTTATATCCCACACATGCGTGAAATCATATGGTTAACTTTTTCTGACTTATTTCACTTAGCATGATATTCTCAGTATCCATCCATGTTGCTGCAAATGGCCTTATTTCATCTTTTCTTATGGCTGAATAGTATTCCATTATACGTATATCAGAGGAAACTTCAGTTGTTCCCAGGTCTTGGCTTCTGTGAATAATGCTGCAATAAACATAGGGCTCATCTATCTTTGTGAATAAGTGTTTTCAATTTTGGGGGGATAGATAACTATATTCTTAATATTTTGAGGACCCTCCATACTGTTTTCTATAGTGCCTATACCAATTTACTTTCCCACCAGCAGTGAATGAGAGTTCTTTTTACTCTACAACCTCTCCAACACTTGTTATTATTTGTTCTTGTTGATAATAACCATTCTCACATTTGAAATTTTTGTTATTGAAGTTTAAATGTGCAAAATTTTACTGTATAAAAAGTTATTACTAGTTTGTTTTAACCTAGTCTGGTAAATAGCATTGATAACCAGTAAGGTGATCTCACTTTTAGTTACAGAGGTCATCTCTGCATTCTTAAGGGAGGTTACATTAGGAGTAAGTACTTTTCTTATAACCCAAGTGTTGTTTCCTTTTAAGTGCCCTTGAGCAAATATTTAATGAAGCTGTCTCTTTTCCTTTGTGAAGAGCAAGACAAGTAAAGGCTACTTGAAAAATATTTATGTACTTGGGACAGAAAAAATAATTACCTCTCTTTTGACTTTACTAAAATTCTATTTTTCACTGCCCCGGTGTTGTTCAGAGATATGTGGACATTATATCTAAAGAAAGTAAGAGAATTTAGCTGACATCCACTTTGTAGATAAACATGATACAAATGATTACAGACATGGATATTGGTTTTAAATAGACCTGGGTTTAATCCTCATGTCTCCACCTACTAGCTGGTTATAAATTTCAATAGTCTCCCTTTCCTTATCTATAAAATGAGTACAACCATAACTCCCTGAGGGGAAAGAACTAATTTAGGGAGAAGAGATTAGGTCCAAAGTATTTTTCTTCTTTGTGCTTTTATGATAGAATGTAAAATTCTGTAAAAATCATAAAATGTTAAAACTGAACAGGAACTGAGAGTTCATTTGGTTCAGGGGCCTAATTTTATAAAAAATTAGTAAGATCGGAAAAAGCCAAGAGGCATCTCCAGGATCATGGTGCTGTTGGCAATGAAAGGCCAGTGCTTTCTTCCCGCTCCATGGAAAACTCATCTTAAAACAAGAATTGTAACGATGTTTTCATCATTTTTTGTTTTATTTTATGGAAAATACTTCAAGAGCAAGTCTTTCTTAGAGATACCATGGAAAAATAATTACTCCGAATGATTCTTTTCTAATTCTAAGATTTTTGTGTCAGAATCAATATCATGGCAACTTAAAAAATTTTATCCAGATATATGCAATGTCATAATTAGCACTCCATGACATAGTACAGTATACATTTACTTAATTTGACAAGCATAGTTGCAATAACATCTTCTGTTTGACTTCATTTCTTCTGAATTTAAAAATACCATTTTAGTAAATGTATATTCTATTTTCTAGATGCCCCCTGAAGAAAAGGTTTGTAAGTACTGTGGAGTCAGCTATCTAATTCTTCATGAGTTTAAAGCTATGGAAGAAAAAGTGAAAGCAATGGAAAAAGAGATGAAATTTTATCAAGGAAGTGTAGAACGTGAAAAGAAACTTCAAGAAAAGCTACATTCTCTTAGCCAAGAGTTTGAACAGTACAAAATTGACAATGACTCCAAAACAGAAAGGTTGGAATATGTTATTCTTTTCTGTTATTTATTTAGTTTGAAGAAAAGTACAGACAATAAATAGACTTTCATTGTTCTTCTAGAATTTCTCTGTATCAGGTATAATTTATACTTGAATACATGTTAATTTTATATTAATTATTAATAATAAATGCAATTACTAATTATAGTTTGAGCATTCTTTTAGACATATATTTATTCTCAGAATGATTAGGAACCAATTAATTTAGTAGCCATAAGTTGAAGTAGATTAAGTTTTATTTTTCCCCAGGTATATCTTAATTTTATCATTAGGAAGATTCGTCTGTCAAAAACTAGGTGAGATTTGGCAGTTTCTGATGCCTAACCTTTGTTTTAAATGGCCTTGAATATTAAGATTTATAAGATAAGGTTTTTATGATTGGAAAAGGATGACAAAACATTAAAATTGGCATGTGATTCTAAGTTACTGAAATTGGAAAAAAAATAAATAATAGGTTCTTAACACTATCAAATCTAATCCATTTAGTCTGTCTCAAGACATTTCAATGAACTTGTACAGACACTTCTAGAGAAAATTTTTTGCAGGAGTTTTTTGATGTTACATTTTTCCCATGAATGAATATTTCTCCATTTAAAATATCAACAGTTGGTGTTAATAAAACTCTAATTAATTAATGAATATCATCATGTCTTTACAAAAATAGAATTTTTTTAATCTCTTACGATTAAGTACTTCTATTTTATTACAAATTTTAATGATTACCTTAAATGTCAGTTGACCCCAATATTTTGTAGTTCTTTACCAAGAAAATTTTATTATACTTGTTTAAATTTCACGTCTAAATAACAAAGCATCTCATACTATTTGAGTGGGGGAAAAAAACCTTGAAGTATTCAATTTAAAATGTGGTTGTTTTCTTGCCTGTCAAAGATTCTTTTGTTTGGTGTTTATTTACACTTTCCTTTCCTTAATGTGTTATTTAAGTACATAGACACACAAAAGATATATATGGGAGAAAAGGCAAGAAGTCCCTTTTTATACTGCTGGTTGTTTTATGCTGGAAATAAAACCACTTTTAATGGTTTGGTGCATATTTCTCCCCTGTGCCTTTACCTTTATTATAGATATATTTATTTAATATACGTAATATATATAAGCCATGTAGTTTTTAAAGTGGTTATCATTAACAAATCAACAAACAACAAATGTTGGTGCACTGTTGATGGGAATGCAGATTAATGCAGCCTCTGAAAAAAGCAGTATGGAGTTACCTGAAAAAATTAAAAATAGAACTGCCTTATGGTCCAGTGATTTCACTTCTGGGAATTTATCCGAAGAAATCTGAAACACTAATTCGAAAGAATATATGTACTCCTATGTTCATTGCAGTATTATTTACAATAGCCAAGATTTGGAAGCAGCCCAAGTGCCCATCAGTAGGTGAGTGGGTGAAAAAGCTGTGGTACATTTATCTAATTGAATACTACTCAACCAGAAAAATAAGGCAATCTAACCCTTTGTGACAGCATGCATGGATCTGGAGAGCATTATGCTAAATGAAATAAGCCAGTTAGAGAAAGACAAGTACCATATGACTTCACTCATATGTGGACTCTAATGGCAAAATAAGCTAACAAGACTCATAGATAGAGGGCAGGCTGACAGCTATTAGGGACTTGGGGGCTGGGTGAGGAGGGTAGAGGGATTGAACAAAAAAGGGGAAAAAATATTGCCCTAGTCGGTTTAGCTCAGTGGATAGAACATAGGCTTGTGGACTGAAGGGTCCCAGGTTCAATTCCTGTCAAGGGCACATACCTCAGTTGCAGGCTCCTCCCCAGCCCGAGCCCTGGTCAGGGCACCTGCAGGAGGTAACCAATCAGTGTTTCTCTCACATCGTTATTTCTCTCATGTCTTCCCCTCTCTCTTCCACCCTTTCTAAAAATCAATGGAAAAATATCCTCAGATGAGAATTAAAAATTTTCATTGACACAGATAACAGTATGGTGATTACAGTGGGAAAAAGGGGAGGTAGAAAGGGTATGGGGGATAAATAGTGTTGGAAGGAGACTTGCTTTCGGGTAGTGAACACACTGTACAATGTACAGATGATGTGTTGTGGAATTGTGCACCTGAAACCTATATAATTTTGTTAACCGGTGTGAACCAATACGTTCAATAAAACACACACAAACGTATATTGTTTAATCTCCATGTATCTTGGGATTTCCCAGCTTTCTATTTGATTTTTAGATTAATTTCATTGTGGTCTGAGTACAGACATATATTTTTAATTTTTAAAATTTGTTAAACCTGGCCAGCATGGCACAATGGTTGAGCATCAACCTATGAACAAGAGGTCACGGTTCGATTCCTGGTTGGGGTGCATGCCCGGGGTGGTTGGCTCAATCCCCAGTGTGGGGTGTGCAGGAGAGAGCCAATCAGTGATTCTCTCTCATCATTGATGTTTCTATCTATCTCTTCCTCTCCCTTCTTCTCTGAAATCAATAAAAATATATGTAAAAAAAAATTGTTAAGATGTGTTTTATGGCCCAGAATGTGGTCTGCCTTGGTGAATGTTCCATGTGAGTGTGGGAAGAATGTTTATTCTGCTGCTGTTAGATGAAGTAGTCCATAGATGTCAATTTGTTCAGTTGATTGATGCTGCGGTTGAGTTCAAATATGTCCTTACTGATTTTCAGTTTAATGATTTTATCAGTTGCTAGGAGTACAGTTTTGGAAGTTCTCAACTCTAATTGTGGGTTTATCTATTTTTCTTTGAGTTCTTTAATTTTTGCTTCACAAATTTTGTAGTTCTGTAGTTTGGTGTAAACACATTTAGAGTTGTTACGCCTTCCTGATGGATTGATCCTTTTTTCGTCATATAATACACCTGGTTTTTCTCGTATTTTCCTTTGTTCTGAAGTCTACTTTATCTGATAATAATACAGCCACTACTGCATATTTAATAAACTATTTACATTGTATTTTTTCCATACTTTTACTCTCAACTTACTTATATCATTGAATTTGAAGTGAGTCTTGTAGATAGCATATTGTTGAATCATGGGTATTTATTTATTTATTTTTATTTAAATTACATCTTTTTAAAAATATATATATATATTTTATTGATTTTTTACAGAGAGGAAGGGAGAGGGATAGAGAGTTAGAAACATCTATGAGAGAGAGACATCGATCAACCACCTCCTGCATCCCCCCTATTGGGGATGTGCCCACAACCAGGATACATGCCCTTGACTGGAATCAAACCTGGGACCTTTCAGTCCACAGACCGATGCTCTATCCACTGAGCCAAACCAGTTTTGACTGAATCATGGGTTTTTAAAATCCACTCTGCCAGTCTTTTTAAATCGGTATATTTAGACCATTTACACTTAAAGTAATTATTTATTTAAGTATATATTTTTATTGATTTCAGAGAGGAAAGGAGAGGGAGAGAGAATCATTGATCGACTGCTTCCTGCACACCCCTACTTGGGTTCTAGCCTGCAATCTGGACATGTGCCCTTGACTGGAATCAAACCCGGGATCCTTGATGGTCATTGCTATATCCACTGAGCAAAACTGGCTAGGGCTAGGTAATTATTGATATGCTTGGGTTTAAGTATGCCACTTTATTATTTGTGTATAATTTGTTCCCTCTGGTTCTCTTCTCTTTCTCTTTTCTTAACTTTATTTTGGTTTATTGAACATTTTTAAGGTCATAGCTTGATTTTTTATAGTGATTTTTAGTATATTGTTTTGTAAGGTTTCTTAGTAGTTGCAATACATGTGCATAACATCATAGGTTTAATTATGATGTATCTTGGCATGGATTTCTTTGAGTTTATTCTTTTTGGATAGAATAGGATCTTTCCCAAAGATTGTTGAAACTTATATTTATAACTCCTGCTATATTTAGGGAGTTCTCAGCTATTAATTCTTTGAATATTATTTAGAGCTACTTCCTCTCTTTTTTTCCTCAGATTCCTAACCTAAGAATATTTGCTCTTTTGTTATTATCCCACAGGTCAATGAAACTCTGTTAATTATTATTTTTCTGTCTATTTTCTCTCTGTTGTTCAGATTGAGTGTGTTCTGCTGATCTATCTTAAAGTTTGGTGATTCTACCTTCTGTCATTATACTCTGCTATTGACCTACCCATGAGGTTTTTCCCCCCTCAGTTACTGTGTTTTTCAGTTATATCATTTCTTTTTTTTTTAATGTAACTTTTTTCTTTTTGATGTTTTGTTTCAAGAAAAAATTTAGTTACTTTTACAGATAACTTTTGTGATAGCGGCCTTATAATCTTTGTTTGATAATTCCAACATCTGATTCATCTCAGTGTAGGGTCTCTTGATTGTCTTTTCTCATTAATGTTATGATTTTCTTGGTTCTGCATGATGATTGATTTTCCATTGAATCCTGTTTATTTTAGAGATTATCCTATGAGACTTTGGATCCTATTGAATGAATGAATGTATATATTTAGCAAAGAATTCCTCTGTTGAAGATAGCATGATACCAGGTGGCTATGTTTTTTTTTTAGCTTCCTACTGTCCTACCAACACTGCCTTGCATCAGACTGCTGGAGTGAAGGTCACCTATTCCCCTTAACCCCATTCACATCTTTCCAGCCAAAGTGGATCACCAGCTCACACTGCCTGTGCCTCTGCAGGGGTACAGAAGATCAGCTCTCTGCTGTTGAGCTTACTGTCATCAGGGAGGCAGGGAATCAGAAGACTGACTCATAATGTTTTGTTGCAGCAGAGTAGGGGCAGAAGCTGGCTCCTCTCTGTGCCCAGCTGACACCAAGGGATGGGAAAATGCCAACCAACACTGACTTCTCCCACTTGATTCTGCCTTGTTGATGCCAGATGCAAGTGGAGGCTCAGCTCTCTGCTGGTCTCACTGGCACCAGTGACAGGGAAGCAGAGTGTGGACTCCTCTGTCTCTCAGCTCCTTATTCTACCTCATCGTTGCAGGGTGGGCTGGAGGCTCTCTACTGAGACCCTCTGACAGGATATGGGTGGGGAGCAGCATTAGGAGTGCTGCTAGTCCTGGTTTTCACTGCTTCAGTCGGCCTCTTTTCTGCCAGTTGGGTTTGGAGGTTTTCTCCACTGGACCTCACTGACACAGGAATAGAAGGAAAGCAAAGTACCTACTTCCACCAATGGGTGCTGTTTTGTTTAGACTCATTGGTGCAGGATTGGATGGAGGTTCAACTCCCCCATTGGCCTCGCTGACACTACTCTGTTTGGGGGGCTGAAACATAGCTT
The DNA here is from genome assembly GCA_004026805.1 of Lasiurus borealis. Classification (NCBI taxonomy): domain Eukaryota; kingdom Metazoa; phylum Chordata; class Mammalia; order Chiroptera; family Vespertilionidae; genus Lasiurus; species Lasiurus borealis. Next base: position 65,626 of record PVJN01005235.1, on the reverse strand, counting down.
GTTTCTGTGATAGGAGAATGAAAAATCACCCCACTGACACACACGCCAGGTAGATTGGGGTGCACTGCCTGTTTCTGTGGGGCAGGGGTGGTATGGTGTGGAAGATCAACTCCTTGCTCAGCTGCAGCCCTGGTAAAGCTGTGGATGAAGCTCTGATGTGGGGAGGTACAGTTTACAGTTGACGTTTGCCTGGAGAAGGCATTGCAAAGAATGCTTTCTGTTGTTGAGCCACTCTTTTCCTGATAAGCTAAGTCGATCAGACATGTTTGGGAGAATGTTTTTTGTTTTGTTTTGTTTTGTTTTTAGTGTGGCTTGTAGGTGGTTCTGGGTTGGAGACTTTTGAAGGACCCTGCCTGGGACATCTGAGAGACAATAAGGAAACTCAAGGATCTCCTTGCCTTGGTGTTTGTCAAATCCCAAGACCACCTGCCTCCTTTCCATCTTCCAGAGTCTTCCTTTGCTTATGTGTTATGATCAGGATTTTGTAGTTTTGAGAGGGAGGGCTTAGGAGTAATTAGGGCTATTTCATTTTGGTTGTAACCTTGGGTTGATTTTTGGCAAATTAAATACAGTGGTACCTCGAGATACGAGTGCCCTAACATTCGAGATTTTTGAGATACGAGCCGTCGAGCTAGCGATTTTTGCTTTGAAATACCAGCAACATTTGAGATAGGAGTAATTGCACGGATCGGCAGGCTGCACACGACCCACCAGTTTACTGCGACTCAAGAGTCTCACAGTTTCCCACGCCTCAAGGTGGGCGTATCTCGAGGTACCACTGTATTGCTTTGAATAAGAACTTTTTTAGAAAAATTCTTGACTAAATTCTCACAAATGTCAGTAGGTAGCTCATAAAAGTCAGTAGTTACATAAATGCATCACTCTATGCTTGCTAAACATTTCCTCTTCGACCTCTCTTCTGCTCATGTCAAACTGAGACTGTGCATGGAGATCTGAGCAGCAGGATAGACCGTCCGTGAAAAACCAGACGTAAGAGTTCTGTTGGACATAGTTAGCTGTGACACAAATCAGGTGAGCCATATAAGTCAAGTGGGGAGCAGTCAGCCCTTGGAAGGGACAGAGGTAGGTACTAAGGGTTCAGAGAATCAGATTGAGTCCAGCCCACAATCTGGGATAAAATTAACCCAGAGAGTGTCTCTGAGTCTATAAATAGGTGTAGCTGGCTAGAGTAGAGGGTGATGGGGAAAACAAGGCAGATTTTGTTAATTATTATTTTCCCCTGCCAAACGTATTTCCCACATAGACCAGTTGTATCAGTCAGGAATGTAATCTGGAGAAAGAGGTTTAAATTGACAAGGGTTTGTTTCTTGAATCAAGAAGCGGTATGCCGAGACTGGTTTGGCTCAGTGGATAGAGCGTCGGCCTGTGGACTGAAAGGTCCCGGGTTCGATTCCGGTCGGGGGCATGTACTTTGCTTGTAGGCACATCTCCAGTGTGGGGCGTGCAGGAGGCGGCTGATTGATGACTCTCTCTCATCGATATTTCTGACTTTCTATCTCTCTCCCTTCCTCTCTGTAAAAAAATCAATAAAATATATTTTAAAAAAAGAAGAAGAAGAAGAAGAGGTATAAGCAGCTCAGCCATGTCACCAGGAACCCAGTCCCTTCCCATCTCTCACTACATTTCTCAGTGGGTAGGCCTTCTGCCTCGCGCTGGGTCTCGTGATTTCAAAATGGCTCATGCACTGCCAGAAGGCAGGGATACGAAAGGGGGGGTCGGAGGAAAGGCCTGTATTAGGAAATCCCAGGCTCTCCCACAACTGCAGGGAGTCGGCTCATTGCTTCCTGAAAGAGTCTCAGGTTCCGTTGTCAGGAAGAAGATGCTTCCAGGGCCTGCCTCACCTGACCATCACATTTTCCTCTGGAAAATCACATGGACATGCTTACTGCAGCTCCTCGAGAGGAAGAAGAACAGTATCTCAAAAAATAAATACACGTATTTTGTACAAGTCTTTGTCCAGGCCGTGCTTTCTCTACTTTTGCAGTATTCTGCTGTGTAGGGAAGTAATGTAAGAGGCAGACCTGTCAGAAATGTTTGGGACAACTGAATTTTGAATAATCAAGATTTTGTAGAACAAAGAAGTGATGTAGAAGAATAGTTCTTATCACATGGAGACTACTTCCTAGGGAATCATTTCAAATCTCTGGGAGCCTTTTCAAACCCTCACTTCTCTTCTGAAATTCCGATGGTCCCTTTTGGGGAAGAGTGAGATTCTCTGCAATGGAGAGCTGCTGCTATTGCGAGGGTGATTGGGCACATGGGGGAGGCAGGGGAAAAGGTTGAGGACCAATTGGAAAAAATATTTTTCGCCGAGACCGGTTTGGCTCAGTGGATAGAGCGTCGGCTTGCGGACTGAAAGGTCCCAGGTTTGATTCCGGTCAGGGGCATGTACCTTGCTTGCGGGCACATCTCCACTATGGGGCGTGCAGGAGGCGGCTGATCGATGTCTCTCTCTCATCGATCTTTCTGACTTTCTATCTCTCTCCCTTCCTCTCTGTAAAACATCAATAAAATATATTTAAAAAAAATAAAAATACTCTTTTTCCAGGCCTCTAAAAAATGCCTCCGGTGGACACAGGGTTAACAAATAAATTAAACCTAAAAGTTTATACTGTGTTTTTCTTAGTCTAGAAGTATAAGTATACACTTATTCTATTGACATTTGTCCTATACACTACTTAACATTTGAGACACCTAAGCAAGTTTTATTCACACCATGTGAATAAGACCAGCTAATCCTGTTATCTATCATCTTATCATTGTTCTCCCACACCGGCATAGATTACATTCCAGACCAAAGTTCTTAGGCATAGAGGATACGTTTTCCTTTATTCCTTCTCTCTGTAGACACATGCAACCGTAAACAGAAGTTGGCAGTTTTTTGTTTTTTTTTTTACTATTGGTATAAATAATGTTTACATGGGTTTCCTTGTTACTAGATAGGGAGATGGCTATTTAGTCAACAACACTGCTGGACCTATGTACACAGGTATATCTTTTATTACCAGTATAACTTTAAAAGCCCTTCTGTGTATCACTGTGTTCTTGCTATAGCAACATGGTGACCAAAACAAGGTTTGGTCACCATGCTCTGTCTTTTTAAAGGAGGACTTTTCCCCCTAAGCTTTTACATCAGCATTGTAGAGTTTCAGTCCCAGATATTCAGTAGTCTTTCTGTTTTTCTTCTACCCTTGAATTTTCCATACTTATAATCTGTAATTTATCACTGTAACATAAAATACAGCTTGTATTGGAGTAAATCCTCGTGGGAATTATGAGAATGAATGAAGGGAAGCAGTGTTTGATATGGTTAAACAGTGGAAGCCGTGCTATTACCTAGTCCCATTATGTTGTCTTGAAATCTTTTTGTACTTCTGTTGCTTGTCTATAAAATGGTCAGAGAAGCAGCTACAGAAATGATATTTACATTACGCTGTGAATGGCAGGAATCCAGTTACCTTTCACTCCCCACTCTTTCCATCTGTATTTAAGGTTGTTAATAGCATACAGTTTTTTCCCCCATAGATAATCATCACATATTCACCTTCTTTGGATCTCTAAATATTACCTAATATCACAAAAGAAATTCTTGGGTTTAAGAAATATCCCAATTCCAGTGCTACCACAGTAATTAATTCCAGTTTAATTGGGGCTTTAAAATGCCAAGCCCAACTTTGATTAGGTCCACACCCTGTGTTTCTGTTCAATGGAGTAGAGATGTTATAGAAAGCTTAACTTTTTAAAACTGAATTGTTACTTTTTATTTATTGCTAGAGGCCCAGTGCACGAAATTCATGCACAGGTAAGGTCCTTAGGCCTGGCCAGTGATCAGGGCGGATCGGGGTATTCCTGCTGCCTGCCTGGACCTCCCTTCGTTCTGTGCTGCCCCCTGGTGGTCAGCGCACATCACAGCGAGCGATGGAACTCCCGGTCTCCCGGTTGAACTCCCTAGGGGACACTTGGCATATTAGCCTTTTAAATATACAGAAGATGCCCATTTCTTTCCAAAAAGGACATGAGGTATTTTAAAAGGCCTTAATAAAGTTAACAACATCGGCGGGGAAAGAAAGGGGAGAGTGGTGTTGGGATGAAAATTAAGAAACCATATGCCTTAATCCTGCAGTTCCTTTTATCTGTGCTCGAGGGACTTGTGTACTCGTGGCCTTTTTGTAGGAGTGGGAAAGGAGCAGGGGCTGGGAGGTGTGTTTTATTTATTTAATGCGTTTATGTATTTACGTGAGCAAGGATGACTTAGCTCCGGAAGAAATCTGCAAGAATTCTACAGGAGATAATTTGGAGGGCAGTCAGGCATTAGGGAGAACCTGCGTGATCTGTGTAGCCGAAGTACATCTTAATAGGCAGTAGATGGCTGCCTCCCTAATGCTGGGCTCCACGCTGCTGCTTCTTGAGGAGGCACGAAAACGGTTCCAAAGAACACAGCCCCGGCTTGCCTGTCTGTTAGCATTCTCTCCATCCTCTCCTCTCCACCCACCTCCCGATTGCTTCACTTTTCACCAGGTTTGAACAAACAAGTCAGGTCATGTTATTTTATTTTGCTACAGGTTTGAATTAATACATCTTCAAAAAGCATACAGTTTGCTTTTTCTCCAATTCTTTATTATTTATGTATTTCTAAGCGGGAATAATTTCAAATTGGGGAAAAACGAACGAACTCATTGAGTGAGGTACGATCAGCAACTCCTGTTACATCTATTTTATAGATGGCTAAACAAACAAAAAGATTAAACAGTAGTGCTCACCTAGCTTATTACATTCTTTATTTTTGTCTTCTCTGTAATGTCACTATTTGGATTAGCTGAAGACGCCAGACAAATGTGGCTGTGGCAAGCAATGGCATGAAGACTCTCATGCCATCCAGTGGAGACCTGTTTTGAAAGACAGGGCACACAAGATCTTGACCCTTACTTGTTCTAGAAACCCAAATGTACGAAAGGCCAACCAGTATTAACAAGAGACGGGTTGGTTGAGGTTACAGAAATGGTAGGGAAGCTGTTACTGGAAACAAGGTGAAGAATTCAACCAGAAATCGTCTTCATGTGTTACAGGCCTGCTCTTAAAGTAAACTAAAGATGTGGTGAGAATGGCAAGTCATTTCCACTGGCCAAAGTGGCTCCATATCTGAAATTACTAATTTGGGCACCCATTCTTTGTTCATATGCTCTTCACTTTCCAACTTGATCAGTTTTATTGAGGCCTGAAATCTATTGATGCCTCTACCATCTCTATCTCTTTCTGTTATCATTTTCTTTTTCAAGTCCATGGTCTATGATGTCAACCATCCCTTGACAATATCTTAAAGTCACTTGTCCCTTCCATCATATCAGCCTGGAAAACCCCTAATGTGGATAACTCCAACTAACCACTCTCTTTGTACCAGTACTTGAGCTTCTGGGAACCTGATACTATTATTCCTCTTTCTAGAATATTTTTACCTTCTCTTTCTTTCCTTTACAACAACATTTCCTCAAGACTCTCCAAACAAACAAACTTAATCTGAAATTTATGCTAGCTATTTCCTTAGCTCTTTCTTCATTTTCATGCCACTCTTAGGTTCTTAACTTCAGGATATGTTTTTCCCATCATCAGTATGCAGCATTAGGTGGTGTTGAAAGTCTGGGTTCTGCCATCACACTGCCTGAATTTGAATCTTCACTCCATAAGTAGTGTGGACTTGGGGGCAAATTTCTAAATACTCTTTCAGTTTCCTATACTATAAAATGGGAATAATAATACTAACTACATCACTTGTTTATTCTGAGTATTAAATAGGGTTGTTGTGAGGTACATACACACACATGCATATACTAGAGGCCCTGCGGGATCGGGCCTAAACTGGCAGTGGGACATCCTTCTCACAATCTGGGACCACTGGGTCCTACCTGCTCATCTGCCTGTCTGCCTCATCGCCTCTAACTCCTCTGCCTGCCTGATTGCCCCTAAAATCTATGCCTGCCTGCCTGGTCACCCCTAACCCCTCTGCCTGCCTGCCTCATCCCTAACCACTTGCCTGCCTGCCCAGTCACCCCAAACCTCTGCCTGCCTGCCTGATCACCCCTAACCACTTGCCTGCCTGCCCAGTCACCCCTAACTGCTCATCTGATTGTCCCTAACCACTCTGCCTGCTTGCAACAGCTCGTCTGATTGCCTGATTGCCCCTAACTCCCTCTACCTCGGTCCCCACCACCATGGCTTCGTCTATAAGGTCGTTCGGCTGTCTGATCTAATTAGCATATTATGCTTTTATTGTTATAGATATAGTAAAAGCTTAATATGCTAACTAGACCAGACATCCTTACAGACGAAGCCGTGGTAGCGGGGGAGAGCCCCTTGCCTGAATTTCGTGCATCGGGCCTCTAATATATATATGTAAATTTAATACAATATATTAATTCCTTATATAACAAAGTGTAATTATGATGACATCAATCTTGGGCACCATGCTTCATTTTTCCTATTTTATCACCTTCTTCTTGGATATCTTTTGAGTCAGTCCTTATGTTTTTCAATTGATACATACATCATCCTGGTTTATTCTCTGTTTGAGCACCTACCTACCCTATATGACCTGTTGCCCATTTCTAATCTATTCTTCATTCTACAACCCAGGTGATTGTAGAATGTATCAAAATACATATCTGATTTGATTGTATCAAAATACATATCTGATCATTACACTCCACCACTTTACCTATAACAGCTTGCACTGTTCTTAAAAGAATAAAATCCCAAATCCTCATTATGGTTTGAGATTCTGTATGATCTCTGGCCCTGGGTTAGCCTCACTCTTTTTGTTCACCTTAGACTTTTTCTTCAGTTCCCAGAAGGCACTATTGTATCTTCTACTGGGGACTCTTCACTCTTCCACCATCTTTTCCCTCCTGCCCTTTTCAGGTCTTAGCTTACATGTTATAACCTTTGAAAGGTATTTTCTGACCCTGCAGGGGTCCCATGACGTTGTTGTCCATTTCTTAGTGTTCTTTATGCTTAGGATTATTTGTTTAATGTTTGCCAAGACTTGGAAGCAAGTTCACTCTGGCTGTGGGAGCCACAGCCGGAGTTGTACCCAGGCCTGAGAGTATTCTTTCTCTATTCCACGCCAAAAGAGACAAATTACATTTACAGTTTTTCTTCAAGTTATTGTAGTCTTTCTGCTTAGCAATAAATTACAAAACTGTTTAATGGTCAAACAATTTGTTGGTCAGATCTAATTTTTTTTTCTGTTGCTATAGTTGTGTGAACTTCCTTTTTATATTATCTTAGTTATTCCTCCCAGCAACATTTTTTTCTTTGATTTCATTTTTATTTATTTAATGTTACTTTTTATTGAATTTATTGGAATGACATAGTTTAATAAAATCATATAAGATTTAGGTGCACAATTCTGTAATACATTATCTGTATATTGTTTGTGTGTTCACCACCCCATGTAATTTTTATATAGATTTGAGTTAGTGTAAAACTCAGAGGCCATTCTCTTTTCCCTGTGTTTGTATGTGGTTTTCCCATCCATTATCCCATTCTATTTCTTCCTTTGTAGTTAGATTATTTTGATTCTTTAAATTCCTTTTTTTAAATAATGTTTCTCCAGTTACTCTAATCCATAATGATCTTTTTGATATCATATAGCACATATTTTTCAACAAACCATTTAGCAGTTAAGTATGTACTGTCTTATTTTGTGTTTTTGTTGGTGTTTGTTCTTAAGTCTTGCCTTTTTTGTTGTTGTTATTAATTCTCACCTGAGGATATTTTTTCCATTGCTTTCAGCAAAAGTGGAAGACAAGGAGGGAAGGAGGGGAGGAAGGGAAAGAGAAAGAGTGAGAGAAAGAAACATCAGTTGGTTGTCTCCTGCACACGACCAGGAGTATGTACCCTACACAAGGAATCAAACCCATGACCCTTCAGTGTGTGGGCCGATGCTCTAACCACTGAGTAGCATTGGTCAGGGCAAGTCTTGTTTTTTCAATGCATCAGAATCCTTGAGAACAATAACTGCCTTTATCTTCCCTTGTGTTACTCATAGGACCTCACACCGTGATGGGCATGGTAGGTGTTTGCTAAGATACTGAGTGATTGAAACGTATGAAATGAATCTTGAAATCAAGGTTTTCATATGACATTTCATTTTGATTTTTCCACTGTATTAACATAAGAATGTTTACACACCTCCTGGAAGGTGTCACGCTTCCGTTTTGTTCTATATTATAAATGATACGTATGTCAAGAATAGAGAAGTGGAATGGTGTCTCTCTTCCTGCCACCTCTGTTTCCTATTAACAATAAATGCATGTAGGCCTAGAGATGGCTGTCTGCCATGAATTGCATCATTTACACTGGTTTTTAATATGCCTCCTGGCACTTCAGTTTCTGTTCTCAGCAGGCAACCTCCCTCATGCTAAATCCCCTAATATTTGTACGCAGATAAGTGGTTAGAGAGCTGTGAAAGATATTCTGGCTTTGCTTCTGTGTGTGATTTTAGATGAATGTCAAAGACACATTGGGAAGTGTATCATTCAAGTATAATTTAAAAGATGGAATCATAATAATTTCCTGGAGTTTATATTCCATTTTTCCATTAATGGACATGAGTTTTTATATTGAATTTTGTCACCGTGTATGATTACTCCTGGGCTTTTATAATCATCTGCTCTCAGCAGAGGAGGGATGTGTCTCACCTGCTGCCCGCCAGCAGGCACTCTGCCTGGGGACACTGTGCCTGAGGGAAGCAGAGAAACAGAGAGAGAGAAATGGAAAATGGTGTATAACCTTTTCCTTGCCCTAGTTGGAGGGGCAGTGTGGCAATGAAGCTGGGAAGAAGGGAGATGCATATTAAATGTGGTATTAGCTTTGAGATAATCAAGGCCCAGAGGAGGAGGAAAATAAATTTCACATTGCAATAATTATACATTTTTGTTGTGTCGATGATTATGTAGATGAGTTTAACAAACATTTTTTTAAAGCTTATTTTACCTTCAGGATCCTTTATGTTCAAAAGATTCATACTGTAGAGAGAATATTTTTTTCACAAATTTTATATTATTAAATAACAGGTTGATTTTTTAAAAAACAGGGAGCAAGAGTTCATATTTAATAATACCCATTAATATTGTGGATTGTTTTTTAGATATTTTGTGTGGACATCAGAATGGTAGCTTTGAATTATCTTTGGAAAAATATTTGAATCATTAATTTAAACATTTTGTGTTAGTGGTATTTTGATGACTGTCCCCTGGCAATTGCTCAGGGGAAAATGAACAGTAACTCATGTAATCATATGAGTTTAAATTCTATTTTTGACCTAATTTAGAGTCATTTGTATCTATACGAAAGATTTAAATTTAAAAATGCGGCATACTTTTGTATGATCCTCCCCCCATGCTACTTTCTCCCCATCATGTCAAAAAATTCTGTAAAGATTTAAGTTAACTCCTTCATTCATTTATTCATGAATGATATTGTTTCCTAACTTTGTATATCTTGAGAAAGATAATTTGAGTATTTATTTATACATTTTTTTATCATTCATGTTATTATTTTAACAAACTCAGGAGAGTTCTTCAGTCCATATTTTGTCATTAAACATGCAAATACAATAATGATAACAGTGAACATAATGATATAATCAAGGGAGGGAATGAATGTTTACATTTTCAACATGTAATTTTGTCTAACATGTGGTCTCAGTTCACGTAGCTTTTCACAGTGTCTGATGAAACTATCCAGTTGAATGTAATTGCCTAAGAGATGGTCAAAGAAGTTAGGAGAGTTAGGACTGGAAAGAGGATTGAGATAAGGAAAAGGAAAAAAAAGGAAAACAAACAGCTGATCCACACTTTTGTTAAAACACAAATGTACAGTTGGGAGAGATGATAGCGTTTATGACCAGTTCTAATAGCAGAAAATATTTAAGATTCAAGCCTGCACTGGAAGCAGAACTAATGCCAAATCCACAGCTCTCTTTTTCAGGGACATACACAGGCTGGAGACTTATCCTTTTTGTTAGTAATTTCATTTTTGTAAAATAAATAATTTTGTAAAATTAAGCTAGTGGCTTTTTCTGGTAGTAAGCCAGAAGATTTTGGAGAAGCACAGAAAGAAAGAAAAATAAAAGGGTTGGAATGCTTACTAAAGAGTGTCCAGCATATTTGGGGGCTGCTAATCTGGGAAGAGAAAACTAATTAAACTTGCTATGTCTGCTGCCCCTTTTCTTTTGCTTATGTTTATTTCTCTTCCCCCTTTTTGCTTTTAGCTTGTCTTTATTTTGGGTTATGTTTGTTAAAGGCAACATTTTCTGGGAATATGTGCAGACTTTATCCAGTGTTCTAGGTCGTTTTTACCAGTGTCACATCATTACATTCCAAACACAAGCCTGTGTTCCTTTCCTTTTTTTTTTTTTTAACTTAATGAAAAGTAATTAGAATAAGAGTTGAAATACATAACATATTACATTTATGCCTTTGAAAAATTGTTTGCAGAACCTGTCTTACAGCTCTTATTTTCTGAAAAAGAAAGTTTTATTTTCTTGTAAATGCAGTCATAGACTTCTTTATTAATATTTCCTTTGGCCAGATAATTTTATTCACTCATATCTTTTTATCTAGAAGATTAAATTATAATTTTCTCCATTTTCTATCCTCTTTTAAAGAAAAAAAAAAGTTGGCTATTGAAATAAAACTCAAAATTGTCCATGAGTTAAAGCCAATCATTTAGTACCTCATTTACACTATAATACCCGCCCCGGTATTCAATGCTATGGTGGAAGGGAAGACAACTAGAGAGCTTTCTAGGGTTGACAGTAAGAATTATACTATAAACATTATGTGTCATATAATTATAAGCATGGGAAAAAAATAGCAATGACATTCACTCCCGTGCTTCTGTTCTTCGGTGCCTTTCTCTGTTTTGCCTGAACCTGAAGTCAGTTTGGAGGCAGTTAGGAGGAGATGAAAGCGCTTTGCTGTGGAAGCTAGAATATTAAGTGCTCTGGCACACACTCGGGTTTCTCTCTCAGGAGGAAAGGAGCAGCATGCCAAATTCTTACCAGGCTGAAAGACGGAGACTCACTGGGGTTGATTGTGAAAACATTTTAAGCCCATGAAAACAGAGGTTCATGAGAATTACCACCGAGCCCTTTCCCTCTGTAAACCTCTGAGTTTTGTGAGGGGATGTTAAAAGGCACGCACAAATATTTGGAAATATGCATAAAGTTAATCTTCTACTTACCTTTCCTTCAGCACATAACATCTGTGGCTTTTAACTGCGGCCCAGTTCCCTTTCTTCGTAACGCCGTTCCACACTCCTCCATTCCTGTCAATCCCTGTTAAGTATCAATTTAATCAAGGCAGAATTCAAAGCGCAAAATGCAAGTAAAAAGTCATCTTCTAAAATTACGTGCAAAGAAAGAATCAAAAGTACAAAGGCAGAGCAAAGTACAGTCATCTGCACATTAGTAGCAGGACAATAGTCGGGCGGCCCGGTTCAAATCCCAGCTCTGTCACTTGCTGTTTGCATGGCCTCAATCAGCTTACTTAGCTCTCTGCTTCTCCAGCCCCTCGTCTGTCAAATGGGGCTGACAATTGATCTACATCATAGGGATTTGGTGATGTTTAAATATGACAGCTCATCTAAATTATTAAGCACAGTGTCTGTCACTTGGTAAGTGCTCAGCAGAGTTCATCATTATTTTTGTTGTTTTCGTTATCATTGTTAGAAAAGTTAACTGTGGGAAAATATGATCTTGAAAAATAACATTGTAGTATCCATGAAATGCTAACATATAAAATTGCATGCTGACCTAATTTATTTATTTAAATGCCAAAATAAAGAGAAGTAAAACTGCATATAATTGACCCGATATATGCAGTATGACCTCACAATTCAACATTATTTGCCAAGAGCAATCTAAATGAGTAAATATCTAAGTGATAGGATGTTTTACAAATGCTGTTTTAATTCATCTAAGTACATATAATTAATAAAACAAGGACAACAGAGTACTGTGTGGTTTAATACTTAATGAATTTGCTTTAATAAACCCCTAAAGCTAATATCATACATTTTAATTATTTTAAAATACAAATAATTCATGCTTAAGTATTTTTCCTGATGTTTGTAAACAGGTATAAATACTTTCATCATGCATAATGTAGACAAAATTTAGCTCAATCTTTAATTCTATCAGAAATTCTCTGTTAGTATACGTATTTGGAATCAATCAGATTGTTTCCTTTCCCCAGGCAACTCTGAGGCTTTGCTGCTATTAATTGAGTTTAGCATGATCAGCATGACTTTGACACGGTGGCTAGAAAAGAGGCATCAACCTCAGATATGGGCAGTTATTTTCTAAAAGCAATGCTTCTTTTTTAATAAAGAGAACTGAAGTATTTATGGGAAGCCAGATAAGCAACTTTGTGTTTGCTTACACTACTGCACTCCAGGAAGATTTTCATTTGGGGAATACAACCCAAGATTATTTAAGGGTAAGCAAAAAGTATATACATTTATCTTTGGGGGTTACACAATTCTATACTTAATAAATCATAAATACTACAAGACAGGCCCAAAACTGTTTAGTTTCTAAAATAGAAAAATTGAAAGGTTTATGAATCTTTTTAATCTGGATGAAGGAAGGAAAGTCTTAAAAGATTATGGAGAGAAACAAAATGCGATTGCTTTATGGCATGCAACGTAAGATTAGATGTCAGTGACAGTCAATTTGAGGAGCCAGGTTATCATCAGAGAATAGATAGAATAAATTTACTCCCCGCTTCCTTGAACTCAACTGAGCATGGCTTGATTTCTTATGACAAGTACATAGCTCACTGGAAGGGGCTGGAACCTAGAATTATACCCATCTGTTGGCTACGACAGGTGCTAAAGAAAACAGCATCAGCCTTACATGCTGAATAAGTATAGTCTTTTACTACCACCCCCACCCATACACACGCCTTTTGAGATTTCAAGAGGATTGATATGTTTGGGGAAATCGTCAACAAGAGAAGTTAAGGTAGAGCACTAATCATTTACCTCAATGGATAGCAGAGCTCATGTAGGAGAATACAAAAGTCTAATCACTCAGTGACAGAGAAGCTGAATTGCAAGGCTGTGGTCCTTGCCTAGAAAGAGAATATTAAGGATCTAATCTCAGGTGGGGTTACCAATAGAATACAAGATTTTTTAAAAAAAGACATAAGCCTATTTATTAAAGAAGGGTAAAAAAATCAACAAGAATGGCCGAGACCGGTTTGGCTCAGTGGATAGAGTGTCGGCTTGCGGTCTGAAAGGTCCCGGGTTCGATTCCGGTTGGGGGCATGTACCTTGCTTGCGGGCACATCTCCACTGTGGGGCGTGCAGGAGGCGGCTGATCAATGTCTCTCTCTCATAGATGTTTCTGACTTTCTATCTCTCTCCTTTCCTCTCTGTAAAAAATCAATAAAATATATCTTTTAAAAAATCAACAAGAATGAATTGGTGCAGAGAGGTGGCCAGGGGCATATTGAACTTGGGCTTGAAGTCAGAATTGGTCCTAACAGACACTGGGGGGAGAGAAAAGGAGAAAGGCAAGAGGCTGAGTCGCCAAGTGGGGAAATCGTGGCCATAGCCGTGAGATAGCATAACACTGCTATACAGAAGGGAGGTAACCGATGTTCTCAACCAATGAAAGCATCCATAAACTGAGCATTCTGAAGGAGGGGGACTCAATGGGAGAGCAGACTGATGGGAGAGGGAGGTCTCAGGGACATAGGTTCCTGGGCCTAAGTTTTGGTGGAAGTCTCTTAGGTAATTTCTGGTGAAGCAATCTTTCTAAAATGTGGGCCAGGACTACAGAGTTTGACCAGGTTCAAGCCTCGGACTGATGAGAGGGCACAGTCCTCGCGTGGCCACGTGCAAGTCCCAGCTATAGTTGTAAGCTTGAACCTATGGTCCAAACACGTGGCCCCATGTGCCTAAGGGATATAGGCTGCAAGTAAACAAAGCTTGATCAGACGCATGTAATTGAGTAGGATCAAAACCCAGGAGCATGTTGTAAACATCTTGGCCACGCCCTTACTTTGCCTCGTGGAATCTGCTATAAAATAAAAACATGGCCTGTGGGCATCGGCGCTGTCTCTCAAGGAGCAGCATCCCGCCAAGACCCAGCTTTCATTCTCTTCTCTTTCTTTTCTAAGCCTTTCAGCCACCCCACTTGGGTTCACCCTTGACTGGCACATAAGGCGCCCTGGGGCTGAGTGTGCCACGGCCCTGCTGGCGGGCCACACTGAAATGCAAATCTGATTCCTGCTTCAAGTCCTCCAGGGCCCCAGAGCACCGAGGGAAAAGTGCAGATACATAACAACACTGTCTCCTTTGCCTTCAGTTCTTGTCACTTTGCACGAACCATTAAGAATTAAAAGAAAAATGCCATCTTCTCTCTAGCGTCTGTGCTTTGGCTAATACTCCCCTCGAATCCCTTGCTTGTTAAGCCCTCCTGTTGCCCACTGACCCGAACTTGTCCTTTACCCTTCACTTTCCTTGACTGAGACGTCTGTGCTCACTTAAATTCTGTGCATTCCTGCAGTACTTACCTTTAGTGTTGGTTGACCCGCCAACCAGCTTTTGGAAGTAACTGAAGTTCTTTGATGAGCGAATAAATGTCTGACTCAGATGAGACTCTGAGTGGAGAGAATTATTGCTCAGGTTTAGCCTGGTTTGACGGTCAGCTTGTTGGAAGTGGCCTCGGGCCTACTAATGATGGCTTCCCATTTGCAGTGGAAGAGCCGTCCAGAAACTTGGAGGACATCTTCCTTAGCTGATTTTTGTTTCTCAGTAGACCCTTTGTGGGGAACCGGAGCCTTCTAAGGTCAGAACATATAGGGGAATCTCTGTCTTCAGGGGATCTGGATTCCCAGTTAGGCCTTTGCCGTCAGGGGAGGTTTCGGGTTCTAGATTTTGGAGGGAGAGAAAGCTGAAAGAGATCATGTAGTTTCTGTCTTCCAGGAGGGATGGCATTAGGAAGACCTTCCTGAACCGTAATTGTTGTCCATGGCTCTGGAAGGTCATGATGGGGGCAACTCGATAGATAACTGAAGATGAGATACTTCAGACGCTGTGGATCTGACAATGTGCCAGGTTGTTCCTATGAGAAAACACTGTTTAGCGGCTCCCTTCATGGATCTTTTGGTCTGGCCTTGCTGATCTTTAACAAGAAAAATATTAACATTGCATTTCCTAAGGGCAGCGCAGGATTTTAGTTAGAAAATACTAATAGCAGAAAAACTGGCCGAAAGTAATGTAAGTTTCTTAACTGTAAGAATATTTCAATGATTATATTTTTATCTCATTTAATAATTTGTAGTTGAAAAATATTTGATAATTCTCTTGGAGTATGGCAGGCAATAAGTTGAATTTTGAATAAGTTGAATTCTAAGTGATGAAGAGCATGTGATATCTTGTCAAAAAGATTCTTTGGGGATTTTTAAATGTCACTGCAGTATTAATGAAGTCTGTTTCCTTTTATTTTTGCTATTAAAATATTGCATAGCTTCCAAATTTAAAAATGCAGCAAACTTTTTACACCACAGTTTATACCACAGATACATTTTACATGTACATACCATTCATTAAATATGTATATACAAGTGGTTTTTTTTTTTACTTTTTATTTTAAAATAATTTTAGACATATAGAAAGTTACAAAATAGTACAGAGTTTCCATATTCTCAGCTTCCCCTACTGTTAACACTTTACATAATTATGGCACAATTATAAGTACTAAAACATTAACACTAGTAGAATACTATCAACTAAGCTACATACTTCCTTTGATTTTATCAGTTTTGCCATTAACTTCTCTTTTTATAGTCTGAGATTCAACCTGGAGTCATATATTGCTTTTATTTATTTATTTATTTATTTTTCTGTCAGGTGACTAAGTTATATTTTTTTAATTTAATTTTTTAAAGTATTACAAATAGTAGTACATATATCTCCCTTTTTCCCCCATTGACCTTCCCTCAGCCTCCCCTACACCCCGGCACATGCCCCTACTGCCTCCTCCCCCAGCGTCTTGCGAAGGACTTGTATGTATGCATATAAGCATAACCAATGGATGCATACATTGCTTTTAGAGCTCCTATCTTCTTAGTCATCTTTCATCTGTGACCGTTCCTCACTTTTTCTTTGTTTTCAGGACCGGAGGCTTTTGGAAAATTATTTTGTGGAATACCCCTTAATTCAGGTTTGTCTGTTGTTTACGCACAAAGAGATTATTCATTTTTAGTGAGGATGCCACAGAAGTAATGTGCCTTCTCAGTGTATCGTATCAGAGTGTATGTGATGTCATACACTAGTAGGTGTTATTACAGGTGATATTAACCTTGATCACTTGTCTAAGGTGGTGTTTTCCAGGTTCTTCTACTGTTACTATTTTTCCCTTTTCAATTAATAAATATCTTTAGGTAGATACTTTGAAAATATTCAAATATTCTATTTCTCCTCAAACTTTCATCCACTTTTTAAGCAAATATCAGAAGATTTTGCCTGCACTAGTTATCACTTGCTCTTTAATGATGGTTTTCTTTTTCATTTCTTCTACATTTATTAATTGAAATTTCTCTGTGAGAAAGAGCAGTTCCTTCTCTCCCATTTATTTACCTATTTAGTTATTTATTACTATCCATATAAATTCATTCACTTTTATTTTATGGGTTATAATCCAATACTATAGTTATTTGTTGCTCAATTGGCCATTAAAGCTCTCTCAGGTGACACCTGTGTCCTTTCAACATTCCCCTTTGTTGTTGTTTTTTGGCTCTCCCTTACTTTCTGGCATCATAAAATGTTCTAGGTTCATCTTAAATTTTTCCCATGCCAACCCTATGATGACACTAATTATGGATTGGGTTCTCTGATTGGAGAATGGTATGTAGAAACCAAGATGTGGGCAGTGGATATGCTCATTGCTACTGGGGTAGCAATACTTCTGAACATTCATTATTTTTACCATTTGTACCTTTCTCCTGGATCATGACATTCAGAATATACATTCTCTCTCTCTCTTTTTTTAAATAAATGCACTTAAAGGTATGTTTTACTCTGAGTATTTTAATATATAGTGTTTTCATGATCATTTATTGCTAAATTAATCTCCATTCTTATTTTCTCTTTGGCCCAAAGTTTATTAGATATATGTTTAAGATTCCACGTATATAGATTTTTACTGCCTTTTTGTTTTAAAATTTTCATGTAACTTTGTTGTAGGCAATGAATGTGGATGTGTATATTTTTTCTTTTTGAGAACATATTAAAATTTCAATTGTGGCTGATTATATTATCAATTTTTATGATTAGCAGTTTATAAAAAATGATTATTACATATATGTTCCAGTTCTATCCATACATCAAACTTGTTAATTAGGTTATTCAAATCTTCACTATTTTTAACTATTTGTCATGTCATTGCCCATTTCTGTGTGAAATGTATTAATATATCATTAACTTGTTTTTATTGGACTTTTCTTTACATATTTTGAAGTATGTTTTGATATACAAAAGTTTATGATTATTTTTCTTGGTGGATTGGAAATTTTATGAAAGTGAAAGGGTTAATCCATGTAATGTTTTGCTATTTATTAATATTAATATTTTTATCATTTTAAAGCATCTGTCTTGTATATATTTTCCTAACCTTTATTTTATACACTCCTTATAGAAACTGGATAAATTATCCTTTGAATGCTTCATTTACAAATATGAATAGACAACAAAGGATCTTTAGACTTTTTTCTATAGTTATAATTTTATTTTTATTCTTTAGAACTTCATTTTTCAGTTACAGTTGACATCAAATATTATTTTATATTAGTTTCAGCTCTACAGCATAGTGGTTGGACAACCATATAATTTACAAAGTGATCCTTTGCTAGTTCAAGTATCTATCTGGCTATTTCATAGCTATTACAGTATTACTGACTATATTTTCTATGCTGTATTTTATATCCCTTTGACTATTTTGTAACTACCAATATATGATTCTTCATGTCTTTTTTCACCTGGCCCTCTCTCTTCTGGCAACTACCAATCTGTTCTTGTGTCTCTGAGTCTGTTTTAATTTGTTTATTAACTTTGTTCATATGGTATATGTCTCTATGTCTGACTTATTTCACTTAGCCTAATATCTTCTATGCTCATCCATGTTGTCACAAATGGTAGAGTTTATTTTTTTGTGTGGCCAATTAATAATTCCATTTTATGTGTGTACCACCACTTTTTGAAATCCACTTGTCTATTTGTGGGCACTTGGGTTAATCCCTTATATTGGCTATTGTAAATACTGCAATGAACATAAGGGTGAATATATTTTTTCAAATTAAAGTTTTTGGTTTATTTGGATATATATCCTGAAGTGGAGTTGCTGGGTTGTAAGGCAATTCCATTTTGCATTTTTTGAGGAACCTTCATTCTGTGGCTGCACCAATCTGCATTCCCACCAACAGTGTACAGGTTTTTTTTCCCTCCACATCCTCATCAACACTTGTTTGTTGATTTATTAATGATAGCCATTCTGACAGTTGTGAGGTGATATCTCATTGTGGTTTTCGTTTTCATTTCTCTAATGCTAAGTGATGTTGAGTATATTTTCATATATATCTATTGACTATTGTATGTCCTCCTTTGAGAAATGTCTGTTCAGTTCCTCTGCCCATTTCTAAATTGGATTGTTTGTTTTTTGAGTGTTGAATGGTATGAATTTTTTATAAAGTTTGGATATTAACTCCTTTTCACTGACAAATACCTTCTCCCATTTACTAGGTTGTCTTTTCATTTTGTTGATGGTTTCCCTTACTGTGCAAAACTTTTTAGTTTGATGTAGTTCCATTTGTTTAGTTCGTCTTTTGTTTGTGATATATCAGAAAAAAATATTACTAAGAGAAATGTCATAGAGTTTACTGTTTATTTTTTCTTTTATGAGTTTTATGGTTTTAAGTCTTTCATTTAAGTAAGGATCTTCATATTTTTAAGGGAAGTCTCAGATATGAAAAAAAAAGCAAATCAAAGGAAAAAATCCAATGTGGTGAGCTGCAGAAAACTTACAAAAAAATACACTATGCTTGATATATATTCAAAAAAGCAAGAAATTGTACCCATGAAAAAAGAATAAGGGATAGTAAAATGGTGACCTTAACTTACTAAGAATTCTAATTAAAATATGAAATTAAAAATTTTAGGATGGCAAATAATGAAAGTGGAAGAAAATGTCAAAATTGGTAAGATGGCAAAGAAAGGTTAAGAAAATCAGAAGGTATTTCCAAGAGATTTCACATCCAAAACAATAGAAAAATGGAAGAGGAGAGAATTATTCTTCCTAGCAGAATATTCTTGGAATTAAAGAATATTAGTTTTCAAAGCAAATACCATGTGCCCAGCACAGAGAGGATGACTAACATGAGGATCTATTGTGATGAAATTTACAATACAAAGTAAAAGAAAAAGATCTCAAAAGCTTTTGAATCAAGGTAAATGTGGAATAGGGAGGGCCTTCCATGTAGTATCTATCATACAGAGCAGCAAGAATTAAAATGTCATTGGACTTTTCAGAAGCAGCAATGGAAGTTAGGAAACAGTAGAATAGTGCCCTAATTTTATATTGAGGAGTATTTTCTCACTTATAATTCTAAATACAGCCAAAGTGTCCAACCTAAGATAAAAGACAATTTCAGTTATTCAAGGTCTCAAATGTATCTCCCTATGCACAAAAAGATCCTGGAGGGCTCATTCCACTTCAAAAGAGCAAACCAAGAAGGAAGACTTTAGAACCAGAATGCAGATGTCACATGAAAGAGTCCCTGAAATGAGAAGGGAGTGGAGTCCCCTGGTGACAGTTACAGAATCAAACCAGAGCATAACCCAACCCAGATTAGAGCAAGGGAATGGAGAGCTCTAGGAAGGCTGTCTTTTGCAAAAGAAATGATATGGAAGGATTATCTACTGTATCTCAGGGTTCTGAGAGAAAAGAATCATACTTGTCAGATTCACAAGAAATATCAGTGAAAGGTACCAGAAAACTGAGAAAGAAGAAAAGGAGATGGTTTTTAATCTAGGGGCAACAAAAATTGTGCAAGAAAAGAAATGTGATCATGGCAGAACATGTGGCTCATTAGTGGAGAATAGTGTAATTACTAAATAAAAGATTGATTGTATTGGGAGGATGAGGAGAGCAGTGATGTGTGTGTGTGTGTGTACAGGAGTATAGGTGTGTAATAGTAGCTATGAGTAGGAAGGTCAACTTTCATTAGGATTATGGTAGAGCCTGCTGGCTGCCCACTTTAACATTCATTCTCCCTTGCTCCTTAGTAATAGAACTGTGGATATCTAGTTGGGGACTAATCTTTCCAGTTAAAACTACATTTTCCAGCTTCACTTGCAGCTAGGTATTGCGATGTGTCTAAGTTTAGCAGAAGTATTCAATGGTACTTCTGGAAATCTCCTTAGAAGGCATGGAGTGAGCCATTATTCTCTTCCTGCCACTGGTCTGAAATGGGAAAGTAATTGATGGAATTTCTGCCATTATCATCGTCTATGAAAATAAAAGACAGGCACCAAATATGTAGAATAGAGAGATAGAAGGATCCTAAGGCCTTGAAGACACTATAAAGCTACCATATCAACATTAGACTGGCTACCAGTACAGTGGTTTTATGCAAGATAATACACTCTTGTATCTTGAGCCATCATATTTAGTTCTCAGTTATATGTAGCAGAACCATATCTTAACTGAATTGTAAATTTACTAGATAGTACCTAAAATGAAATATTAACAAACAACAGCACAAGCATAGTATTTAATTATAGAAGTAAATATAAACAGGAAGAAACTTGAAAGTAGTTGTTTTGAGCAGTGGGAATTGGGATAAAGGTCAAGGATCACTTTTTTCTTATAACTTTTAATCTAATAATTGACATTTTAAGTTATGTATGTCTTACTTGAATAAAAATAAGTTTATATTTCTTTAGTTACATTTAATTTCATATTTCAAGTAAAACTACATGTTCATTGTAAAAATTCAAACAGTACAAAAGATAGCGAGTAAAAGTTATACTTCCCTTCAATGTTCTTTGCCTGTCCACTGCCCATCAATTTTACTGTCCTCCCCAGGGGTAATGGCTATTTGATATGTGTCTCTATACCTTTCCTATAGATTAATTAAATATATATATATAGAGATGCACAGTTTTCTTCTTTTATTTATTGTTATTAAAAGTATATTTAAATATTAATAATAATTTAAGAAAGTGTGCATGAGGAAATACTTAGACTTGTAATAGATGTTTGTTTATATTTTAGAATCCAAGCTGAAAGCATGCAGTTAAAAAATCAGCAAAATGAAATTCAGAGATTACAGAAAGAATTGAATCATTTACAACATGAGTTAAAAACTAAACAGAAACAATCACAGGTCTTCAGGTAAGATTATCTTTACTTAATTGAAAATTACAAAGGTTGAAAAGATACATTTAATACTAGCTTTATAAACATTCAAATACAATGTAGTAGTGTAGTTTCTATATTCAGTGTGGTTGAATAAAATTGAAATAACTCCACCTGTTTTTTGTTTTGTTTTGTTTTTACCATTATCACAACTGAATAGTTTTACCAATAAAATTTAAGTCAGGCAAGCATGTTGTTTTTATTTTGCAGTGACATTCAGATTGAAAACACAGTAACTAATACATTTTCCTTTTGACCAGTATTTCTTGGTGTGTTTTATTTCCTGGCACGCACACACAAAAAAAGTAATATAATAGATAAACTTTCTAAATATAGTAATAAAAATGCTAACTTTAGAAATTTTCAATATAAATGTTATTAATTTTGCTTGTATATAGTCTTTGGTGGTTTATGATACCTAAAGTTAAAATCCAATGTTCTAAAGTACATTTTCTTTTCTAACTCTAAAAGGGAATTGAATATATAGAGAATATTAGAAAGAATGAATTTTTAAATTGAGTAACTTTTAGCTCTTAGAAAAGGAAATAAGTTAAGTGAACATTACAAATAGACACAGGGTCAGGATGACTAAAAAATATGCTGGATGAATGTTTTATTTTTTTTAAATATATTTTATTGATTTTTTTACAGAGAGGAAGGGAGAGGGATAGAGAGAGAAACATCGATGAGAGAGAGACATCCATCAGCTGCCTCCTGCACACCTCCTACTGGGGATGTGCCCGCAACCAGGATACATGCCCTTGACCGGAATCGAACCTGGGACCTTTCAGTCTGAAGGTCGATGCTCTGTCCACTGAGCCAAACCGGTTTCGGCTGGATGAATGTTTTAAACATTAGGGTTTTTTTTTCTTTTTTTTTCAATCTTATAATATGCAATTAGATATCAATAAAGCTGCTTTTGGATGAGTAATAGTTTCCATTGTGTGGATATACCACATTTTACTCATCCATTTTCTACTTATCGCCAGAAACATTGTTCTATTTTAAAAATGCTTGGGGCTAATAATTTTTTAAAAAATTAATTTTAGATTGAGTAAGGGGGAGAGATGGACACACAAAGAGACAGAGAGGGAAACATCCATGTGAGATAAAAACATTGGTCGGTTGCCTCCTGCACGTGCCCTGATTGAACCTACAATCTGGGTATGTGCCCTGATTGGGAATCGAACCTGCCACCTTTTGGTGTATGGGATAACACTCTAACCAACTAAGCCACACCAGCCAGGGGTAGGCTAATAATTTTATATACAACACCTGGTGATAACCTGCTGGATACTTACCTTTCATAAATGCCTCGCACATGCCTGATGCTCAATAAATAATCTTTGAATAAATAAGTGAGTCTATTCACAAAACAGGTGACCATTTTTGTCCTAAGAAATCTTCTCTGCTGTTTCCTAGAAATCTGGTATTGAGTCAGTAGGTGAATCCAACTCTACATTTTAACCAGGATGATCAGTATTCAAGCTAGGTTCCTACAATATCTTTGGCCGAAGTCTTCTAAATTACCTATATTTACTTTTAGAATAAGATTCCTATTGTTATACCTATTGTTATTCCTATTGTTATACCATGCGATTTTGCAAATCTTTCAAAAATAGTTTGAAATATAAAGTACTTGTCCTTTTTCTTATTTGTAAATCTTTTTAGACTCCATCATCTTTGAAAATTTTCATGCCAATTCCCAAAAATCTCTCTTCATAGCTCTCTTACTTTCATGTCAACTGGTCAGCCTTATTGAGGTTTCCAGTATTTTTCTCTGACTTTTCCCAACCATTTTTTGGCTTTTGTATTCTAGTCTTGATCCCATAGTTAAATCACCTTTTTTTTTTTTAAAGCAGCTTTATTGATACCTAGTTGCATACTATAAAATCCACACATTTTAAGTGGCAATGCAATGAGTTTTAGTAAACTTACTGAGTTGTGCAACCCACAAAGATCTTCATGCCATTTGCATTTAATCTCTGCTCTTACCACCAGTTCTAGGCAACCTTCTTCCTGTGTCTGTAAATTGGCAGTTTTCTGGACATGTCACATATGTGGAATCATATCATATGTGGTCTTTTACATTAGGCCTCCATCACTATGTTTTTGAGGTTTATTCATGTTGTATCATGCATCAGCACTGTTTCTGTTTTTATAGCTTTTAATAGCTTCCATTGTGTGGATATACCACATTTTACTCATCCATTTACCAGTTGGTAGACTTTTGGATTCTTTCCACTTGACACTTATGAATAATGCTACTGTACAAATCTTTGTGTGGATGTATGTTTTATTTCTTTTGGGTAAATTCCTAAGTGTGGCATTACTGAATCATATGGTAAATTTAAATTTAGCTTTCGAGGAAACTGCCAAACTATTTTATAGTCCCACAAGGAATGAGGATTATAGTTTCTCTGAATTCTTGCCAACACGTCTTATTGTCTGTCTTTTTTTATTATAGCCATCCTCTTGGGTGTGACATGATATTTCATGGTGGCTTTGGTTTGTGTTTCCCAAATGACCAATGTTGGTGACCACCTTTTTATGTGCTTATTAACCATTTGCGTATTTATTTGGTGAAATATCCATTAAAATATTTTGTCTTGTTTGGCAATGGTCTGTTTTCTTATTATAGGATTGTAAAAGTTATTTATATGTTTTGGGTGAAATCCTTTATTTGAAGTATGATTTGCAAATATTTTCTCCCAGCCTATTATTCATGTTTTCATTTTTTATAATAGTGTCTTTTTGATGAGCAAAAGTTGTTATTTTTAATAAAACAAAATGTATCAATGTTTTCTTTAATGGATTATGCTTTTGATAATTTATCTAAGAACTCTGACTAACCAAAGGTCACAAAGATTTTCTCCTTTGGTATCTTCTGACACTTCTAATGTTTAGCTCTTACATTTTATGACTGATGTATGGCAAGGATCTAAATTCATCTTTTTTTCTTGTGGATGTTCAATTGTCGCAGCATCATTTGTTTAAAAGACTATCCTTTCCCTATTGGATTGTCTTGGTGCCTTTACCTAAAATAAATGCACCATAAATGTAGGGAATTATTTCTGGACTCTATTCTATTCCAGTAATCTATATGTCTGTTCTTATGTCAGTATCATACTCTTGAATACTATAATTTTTAGTAAATTTTGAAATCAAGAAATATAAATCCTTCAAACTTCTTTGTTTTTAAGATTGTTTTGGCCATTATGAGTCTCTTGCACTTCCATATACATTTTAGGATCAGCTTGTTAATTCTTGCAAAATAGCATGCATGTCTTTGTATCTAGATCTTCAGTTCTCTGAGAAATGTTATACTTTAAATATAGAAGACTGCATTCCTTTTACTAAATTTATGTTTAAGTGTTTTATTCTCTTTCATCTGGTTATGAAAAGTATTGTTTTCTTAAATTTGTTTTTGGGATTGGCCATTGCTGTTGTGCAGCCAAAAAATTGATTTTTGCATGTGGATCATGTATGCATGTGACTTTGATGAACCCACTTATTAGTTTTAGTGTGTGTGTGTATGTGTGTGTGTGTGTGTGTGTGTGTGTGTATAGGATATAGAGGATGCTTTTACATAGAGAATGTATCTACATAGAGATGTTTCTGCCTAGAGGAGTTTACTGTACTTCAACTCCTTTTACCTCTGCTCATTTAATTGTCCTCAACCTTCATTCTAATGCACAGATTGTTAAACACCAGGCCCTCCAATACTATTCTAAATCCTCGCTGTTCTGTTTAGACTTCCCTGTGCTACACATCTCTCAGCAGCTCTTGTTTTTTGCCTCATATTTCTCAGAGAACATTAAGGATACCATTGCAGACAGATTTACTGTGAATGAAATAATGTTTGAGAACCCCTTACTCAGGACCCCCTTTCAAGGTGCTTGGAGAGCCTCTGGCAAAGTAAGATAGTTT
This sequence comes from Lasiurus borealis, assembly GCA_004026805.1. Lineage (NCBI taxonomy): Eukaryota > Metazoa > Chordata > Mammalia > Chiroptera > Vespertilionidae > Lasiurus > Lasiurus borealis. The sequence goes on along the minus strand of PVJN01005235.1, from coordinate 40,188 downwards.
GATAGTATTTGGTTAAAAAATCTATCTTTTTCTACTCTAATTTCTCCCCTTTTATACTTCTGTATATAAATGTGTCAATATGGCATTGGAATAGTCATAGCATTTGGGGGCTGTAAGGGAAAGATGAGTTGGGAATACTCTGTTATAACTGCCATTTAGAAAGACATTTTAGAATGCTTCAATAGCACAATTAAAGAATTAGAGACTGAAATTTTGGATGTTCATGAATTTTTAAAAAGAAATGGAATAAAAGTAATAAAAATAAGCAATTTCATCAATAGAAATTATTCTGGCATAAAAAAATTGTAATGATGCTTGTTCAAGCTACATCACAAGCAAATGAATTAAGAGAGATATTTTAGAGTATTTCATAATCCATTTAATGAAGAAGAGTTAATTATTTAAATACTTGGGAGAGATATTTACGTTTCTTGCTGATTTGACAAAAACTAGCATCACTGAATCCTATCTAATAAAAGAGTAATATGCAAATTGGCCATACCCCCACTACAGCCACAAGCCATGCCCACAAGCCAATTAGGAGTGAGTATGCAAATTAACCCAACCAAGATGGCTGTAGCCACTGAGCTGCAGCAAGCAGGAGGCTTGGGTTTCCCCAGCAATGGGGGAAGCCAAGCTGCCCTGTGGCCCTGGCTGGCCCAGGCCTACCCTCAAGGCTATAAAGTTTCAATTATAGAAGATAAATGAATCCCCCCCAAAATGGTGGCAGCCACAGAGTTGGAGAGAGCAGGAGGCTTGAGTTGTCCCCAGTGGTGGAGGAAGTCAAGCTCGCGCAGCCCTGGCCTTCTCCGTGGCCTCCACTACAAAGTTTCAATTATAGAAGATAAATAAATCCCAACAAAAATGGCTACAGCCACAGAGCGAGCAGGAGGCTTGGCTTCATTCAAGGATACAAAGTTTCAATTAGAGAAGATAAATAAACTCCAGATACCAGGGCCTCCGCTTGGGTCGCCAGGGGGTGTGGCCAGCCTGCAAACCACTATAGGCCCCTCACCCAGGCCACCCTATGCCCCAAGGAAACACCCACCCTGATCTGGGACACCCTTCAGGGCAAACCTGCTGGCCTCTATCCTATCTAATAAAGAATGGTATGCAAATTGACCATCACTCCAACACACAAGATGGCTGCTTCCATGTGGTCAAAGATGACTGCTCCCATGTGGACATAAGATGGCCACAACAAGATGGATAGCAGGGGAGGGCAGTTGGGAGTGACTAGGCCAGCAGAGGAGGGAAGTTGGGGGCAACCAGGCCTGCAGGGAAAGACAGTTTTAGGCGGCGGGGGTACCTAGGCATGGAGGGGAAAGAAGTTGGTGGGGGACCAGGCCTACAGGGGAGGGCAGTTAGGCATCAATCAGGCTGGCAGGGGAGTAGTTAGGGGGTGATCAGACTGGCAGGCAGAAGTGATTAAGGGCAATCAGGAAGGCAGGCAGGCAAGCATTTGGGAGCCAGCAGTCCTGGATTGTGAGAAGGATGTCCGACTGCCTGTTTAGGCCCTATCCAGGTAGGCAGTCAGACATCCCTTGAGAGGTCCCAGATTGGATAGGGTGCAGGGTGGGCTGAGGGACACATTCCACCCCCCCACCCCAACCCTGTACACACATTTCATGCACTGGGCCTCTAGTATAATATAAAAGTTATACCACTTCAAGGATGTCTAAGATAAACTGGTTCATGAGTTTCATTTTTTTTAAGCTCATCTCTTTAAAAATATATTTTTATTGATTTCAGAGAGAAAGGGAAGGGGAGGGAGTGATAAAAACATCAATGATGAGAGGGGATCATTGATTGGCTGCCTCCTGCAGGCCCCCTATAGGGATTGAGCCCCCAACCTGGACATGTGCCCTTGACTGGAATCAAACCCAGACCCTTCAATCTGCAGGCCGATGCTCTATCCACTGATCCAAACCAGCTAGGGTGCATTTCATTCTTTCAAAGATAATTTAAGACTAGTTATTTTTCCCAAAAATGTAAAATACCAAAAATATTATAGTCATCTATGCAAAAAATTTGAGAAGAATTTTCCAAATATGACAGCAGTTAGTATTTAAATCACATTATCAATAGTGAGCTATGAGGTGGAAATAATTTTTCTAAATTATCAATAATAAAAAGTTATTGGCCATGCTAGATGAAAGTCTGTATAATATTGATATTTTCTCCATATAAAATATTATAAAATGATTCTCATATGAAGAAGTGCTTATAGATCATGTAGCCTAAAATTATAGGCAAAAGTGTTGTGGAACTGTTACTTATTTAAAACTTATATTGTTTTTATTTTATTTTGTGAATTGATGGAATTTACCTATTTTAAAATTCTTATTTTTAAATGTAATGATTTTTCTCATTCTATAATTAATTGCACACTTTTAAACCTAATTTTTTTATATCATCGTTTCTTGTATTCTTTTTTTCAAGAAAGCCCTCCCTCCACCCGCCACCAATCATATAACATTTAGTCCTCACAAAAGTGGATCTGCTCTTAACTAACAAGTTTGAATTTTCCGTTTTCTGCCTTTCTTCCTACAGAGGCACCTGCATCCTCATTCAGACTGTCCTGTATCACTTGAGAGCCTGCCTGTACATGGCTGACTCCCAGCAGCTGCCTTACACCAGGCCCATTAGCCCCTTCATCTTGACTTGGTTCAGAGCTGTGGTCTGCCTCTGCCAGTTTCTGGCTCCACATTCAGGTTTCCCATCCTCTCTTTGGGCTTTCTTCAGTTAGTGATCTATTTGGACTCTTTCTGTGCTTTTTTGAAATCAACATCTCTCTCGGTTCCCAGCTCTGCCTGCTCATTGAGGCATCCTCTGTGGCTTCTGATCACCACCGAATCACACCACCACTGTTCTTCCTGGCAAAGGCTGATCTTTTAGTCTCTGCTTTACTCACACCTGCCTTTCTCGGACTTTGCACAAGAACTGAGTGCATTTCCTGTCTGTGTTTAGCCTATGTGACTGCACTCATACTGTGTCCAGCTGTGTACACATGTTCAGGTGTCTCCCATCCTAACAACCGTTCTGCTCTGTATTGTTCTCTTTCTCTTCTTGCTGCCTCAGTCAGTATTCTCAATTGTAACTGCTGCATAGACCCCTGTTTACTCACTTCTGCTTTACTGTTCAGTTCTTTCCTGCCTAGTGCCTCTCCCTGAAATCACCTAACGGGCCCCTTAATACCAGATACTATGGACTCTGTTCAGCCTTTATCTGGGGCCTAAAACAGTGGCCACTACTTTCTCCTTTAAATTGTCTTATGCCCTGGCTTCCCTGATAGTATTACTTTGGTTTTCTTTTAACTCACTGGTTGTGCCTTCCGAGTCTCCTTTGAGGGATTCTTTTCTGTTCAAGTCCCATAAATGTTAATGTTGTCCAGTGTTTTATCCTCAGCACTTCTCACTTCTTCATTCTTCCAACTGAGTCATCTATTTTTTTTCCCATTTATTTATTTATTTGTCCATGTACTGTGCTAGGGGCTCGGGAGATTGTGATGAACAAGACAGACATATGTGGTGTTTGCATCATAGATCTTAGTCTGCTCAGGGAGATAAATATTTACCAAATAATTACAGCCTCGTGGCTTCACTCATCATCTTTCTGGTGATAACTTCCAGGCCCGTGTCTGCATATTCCTTGATTTTAGGTAAATTATAGCCAGGACATCTGAAGTTTAAAAAAAAATCACTGTGATTACATTGAGCTATGGCATTTCATGAAGCAGCACTGGATTAGTCATTTTTAAAGATTTTGTTATTTTTTACCTCAGGTCTTAAACTGCCTGTGGAACCATGGTATGCTGGGAGAATGCTATCTAAGAATCCAACATTCTCATTTAGGCTCTGGGACTAAGTCACTTTTGACCTAATTTTCTTCACTTAATGTTTGCTGTTAAATTAATTTTAAAAGATTTATAGAATCATCCTATATAATAAAAGGCTAATATGCAAGTTGTCCCTTCAACTGAGAGTTTGACTGGGAGTTTGAGTTCAACCAGAGTCTGGCCAACCTCCCACATCTCCTCCCCCCTGGCTTGGCCCTGATTGGGATGGGCCAGCCGGACCCCACCTGTGCAGGAATTCGTGCACCGGATCTCTTGTTGCATATAAAAATATCTGTCTTTATAGTTAAAATGATAACAAAATGGAAATGAGTTAGGAAAACCTATACCTTAGGCTTTTGGGGATGTTTCCAGTTTATATCTGTCATCTCAGCAAAATACAAACAGCACATCACTTTCAAAATTGTCTCCATTTAGATAGTAGATTATAGTCACTCTAAACCCATTTTTCAAATAAAACTATTTTTTCGAAAAAATATTTGTTACTATGCTTGCAATTTTAAAAATCCTTTGTTTTTACTACCTTACAGTCAAAGATTGATGGAATACAAATATTTCTGGAATAAGACTCTTTCATTACTTACTTTTACTAAAAGGGAAATAACCAGCATTAAAAATGAAGTATATGACCATTTTCAAAACTGGACTTCACTGAAAGGAGAAGTTTTTCTTCAAATTAAATACATAAGTGAAACAGCCTTGGCAGGTTTGTTACATACATATAGAATGTAATTGTTGTTGTTTTTTGTAAATAGTACATCGTGAGTAATGATGTATTTTATGTAATAGGACTAAAGATGAACTTTTAAACATGTTATTGGCTGACAGACTGGATGGTCATTATGATCTATTGAAACCCTGAAATTCAGTAACTATAGGCTGGTCTAAGATAAGATGCGATACATCTATTCTTGAGCTACGGTCAGAAATCTCGTTATTTCTGTTAAATGTACCAATATGCATTTTAAAACTTTTTCTTCTGTTAATAGCTGAGTAGCTCATATTAGGTCAGCCTTCCCACAGAAAGCAATGATAAATTTGGGACAAAATAACTATCCCAAAATACTGTAGAGTGACCCAAACCAGGCACATATGGTAAAAATGTCAAAAATTGAAAGAAGGCATATTCCTAAGTGAAAGAAGCCAATCTGAAAGTCTGTACCATAAGATTCTAACTAAATGACATTCTGGAAAAGGCAAAACTGTGGAAATGGAAAAAGGATCAGTAATTGCCAGGATTGGAGGGAGGATGAATAGATAGATTGTGATGAAGGACATAAAACTTTTAGTAAATTATAGCGAGGACACCTGAAGTTTGTTTTTTTTTAAATCACTGTGATTACATTGAGCTATGGCATTTCGTTCTTTAGAAAGAAAGAACACTGTAATTTTCCCTCAGACTTTAAAAGATTTTTTAGGGCATTGAATCACTAAGGATTTTTAGGGCAGTGAATATTTTGTATGATACTATAATGGTAGATACATGTCAATATACATTTGTCAAAACCCATAGAATGTACAACAGCCATAGTGAATATTGGTGTAAGCTGTGGGTTCGGGGTGATAATAATGTGTCAATGCAAATTCTTTGCTTATGAGAAATTGGTACAGGATGCTGATGGTAGATTATGGCTTCTATTTATATGATTATTTCACTTTTAGTAAAGGCACCAAATAATCCACTGGGAAAAAGAAAGTCTATTGCTATATTGTGCTATAACAACTGAATACCCATATGGGAAAATATACCTTAATCCCTACATCACATAGTAGATAAAAATTAATTCAACATAAATCACATAAATATAAAAGCTAAAATTATAAAATAAGAAACAGGAAAACATCTTCATAAATTGATAGTAAATAAGTTATTTGAATAGGACATAGAATTAAGAGCTACAGAAGAACAAAAATTGGTAAGTTAAACTTCATCAAAATTTAAAACTTCTGCTTATCAAAGATGCCATTAAGAAAATGAATGGATAAGTCACAGTCAGAGAAAATATTAAAAACAAAACAAAACTGGAGAGCATTATGCTAAGCAAAATAAGCCATTCAGAGAAAGATAAATATCACATGATCTCCCTCATTTGTAGAATATAGTGAACTGTATAAACTGATGAACAAAAACAGCTCCTGAGACAGACAAGCATCGATCAGACCATCAAACCTCAGAGGAAGGATGGGGAGGGTGTGGGTAAAGGAGAGAGATCAACCAAAGGACTTGTATGCATGCATATAAGCCTAACAAATGGACACAGACGCCAGGGGGGTAGGGTAAGGGCATGAGTGGGGACATGGTGGGGCAAAGAGGGAATAAAAACACATGTAATACCTTAATCAATAAAGAAAAAACACATGTGACAATGAACTGCTGTACGTGTTACATTAAAACAAATCAGCCCTTGCTGGTGTTACTCAGTAGTTAGAGCATCGGCCCATGTATTGAAGGCTTGTGGTTTTGATTTCCAGTCAAGGGCTCATCCAGGACTCAGTAAGGGCAAGTTTGGGAGGCAACAGATAATATGTCTTTCTCACATAGATGTTTCTCTCTCCCCCGCCCTCCCTTCCATTCTCTCTAAAAATTAGTGGGAAAAAATATTCTCAGGTGAGGATTAAAACAACATAAACACACACAAAATAAAACAAAACACATATCTGTAAGTCAACAATAAAAGGACAAACAATTCAATAAAAAATGACCAAAAGATTTCATCAGGCACAAAGAATGATATACAAATGGTCATAAAGAACATTAAAATGTACTCAAGATTATCATCCATAAGAGAAATGCAGATGTCATCAGTACATACCCATCAAACTGGTTAAAAAGAAAAGATTGACAATAAATATTGGTGAGGAAGGAAAGCAACTGTAACTCTTACAAATTGATGAGAATATAAAATGCTATAGTCACTTTGAAAAAATATATGATGTGTTTCTAAGACTAAAGAGACTTCTATCTAATAACCCTGAAATTCTTCATATTAGTAGTTATACTCCCCTGAAAACATATGTCCACAAAAAATACTGAATATAAAAATATTCAGCACCTGTATTCAGGCTTTATTTAAAACTAGAGGCCTGGTGCATAAAATTTGTGCAAGGTGGTGTGTGTCCCTCAGCCTAGTCTTTTCCCTCTCCAATTCAGAATTATTGGCTCCCAACTGCTCACCTTCCTGCCTTCCTGTGGTCCTAACTACTTCTGCCTGCCAGCCTGATCACCCCCTAACTACTCCCCTGCCAGCCTGATTGATGCCTAACTGCTCCCCTGCCAGCCTATTTGTGCCTAACTACCCTTTCTTGCAGGCCTGGTCACCCCCAACTGACTTTTCCTGCAGACATAGTCACCCCAACTTCCTTCCTCTACTGGCCTGGTCATTCCTAACTGCCTTCCCCTGCAGGCTTGATTGCCCACAATTGCCCTCCCTTGAAGACCTAGTCCCTCCCAACTGTCCTCCCCTGCTGGCCATCTTGTGGTGGCCATCTTGTGTCCACATGGGAGCAGTCATCTTTGACCACATGGCGGCAGCCATCTTCTGTGTTGGAGTGATGGTTAATTTGCATATTACTCTTTTATTAGATAGGAGAGAGGCCAGGTACATGGATGGGGGCCAGCGGGGTTGCCCTGAAGGGTGTCCCAAATCAGGGTGGGGGTTCCTTTGGGGCATGGGGCAGCCTAGGTGAGGGGCCTGTGGTGATTTGCAGGCTGGCCACACCCTCCAGTGACCCAAGCAGAGGCCCTGGTATCTGGAGTATCTTCTATAATTGAAATTTTTTAGCCTTGAGTGGAACCAAGCCTCCTGCTTGCTCTGTGGCTGTAGCCATTTTTGTTGGGATTTATTTATCTTCTATAATTGAAACTTTGTAACCTTAAGCAGAGACCAAGGCAGGCCAGGGCTGCGGAAACTTGGCTTCCTCCATTGCTGGGCGCAACTCAAGCCTCCTCCTCTCTCCAACTTCATGGCTGCCGCCATTTTTGTTGGGATTTATTTATCTTCTATAATTGAAACTTTGTAACCTTAAGCAGAGACCAAGGCAGGCCAGGGCTGCGGAAACTTGGCTTCCTCCATTGCTGGGCGCAACTCAAGCCTCCTCCTCTCTCCAACTTCATGGCTGCCGCCATTTTTGTTGGGATTTATTTATCTTCTATAATTGAAACTTTGTAGCCTTAAGTGGAGGCCAAGATAGGCCAGGGCAGGCAGAAAGTTTGGCTTCCTCCATTGCTGGGAAAACCCAAGCCTCCTGCTCTCTCCTTGGCTGCAGCCATCTTGGCTGGGTTAATTTGCATACTTGCTCATGATTGGCTGGTGGGTGTGGCTTGTGGGTATAGCATAAGTAAGGTCAATTTGCATATTACTCTTTTATTAGATAGGATAGCCTTAAACTGGACAAACCCAGAAGTAAAGCAGCAGAATAGATTATCAAAAACAAAACACAAAACCTTAATAAAAATGAACTATAGATGGTACCTCATTGTTATTTTGATTTGCATCTCTTGGATGATTAGTGACTTTGAGCATGTTTTCATGTTTCTTTTCCTTCCTTATGTCTTCTTTCAAAAACTATCTATTTATGTCTCTTGCCCATTTTTTGATTGGGCTGCTTATCTTCCTTTTGTTAAGTTGTATGAGTTCCCTGTAAAAGTTGGAGATTGAACTCTTATCGGAGATGACATTGGTAAATATGTTCTCTCATGCAGTGGGCTTTCTTGTTATTTTGTTGATGGTTTCTTTTGTTTTGATGAAGCTTTTTATTTTCACGTAGTCCCATTTGCTTATTTTATCTTTAGTTTCCATTGCCCTAGGAGCTATATTAGTGAAGATGTTGCTTTGGCATATGTCTGAGATTTTGCTGCTTGTGGATTCATCTAAGATTTTTATGGTTCCCCATCTTATGTTTAAGTCCTTGATCCATTTTGAGTTTATTTTTGTCTATGGTTTAAGTTGGTGGTCTGGTTTCATTTTTTTGCATGTATCTGTCCAATTTTTCCAATACCATTTATTGAAGAGACTGTCTTGACTCCATTGTATGCTCTCTTGCCTCCTTTGTCAAATATTAATTGTGCATTGTGGTTTTGGGTTGATTTTCAGGTTCTCTATTCTATTCCATTGGTCTATCTGTTTTTATGCCAGTACCAGGCAGTTTTGAGAACAGTGACTTTGATATCTGGTATTGAGATCCCTTTTACTTTGTTCTTCTTTCTTAGGATTACTGCAGTTATTTGAGGTCTTTATTTATTCCGGATGAATTTCGGGGAGTTTGTTCTAGGTCTGTGAAATATGCTGTTAGTATTTTAATGGGGATTGCATTGAATCTATAGATTGCTTTGGGTAGTATGGACATTTTAATGATGTTGATTCTACCAACCCAGGAACATTGTATGTTCTTCCTTCTGTTTATGTCCTTATCTCTTTTTTCAGTGTCCTGTAATTTTCTGAGTACAAATCTTTTATCTCCTTAGTTAAATTTATTCCTAAGTATCTTATTTTTTTAGTGCAATGGTAAATAGGATTTTTTTTTTAGTTTCTCTTTCTGTAAGTTCACTATTGGTGTATAAAAATGCCAGAGATTTCTTGGCATTAATTTTGTATCCTGCTACATTGCTGATTTATTAGGTCTTGTAGTTTCTTGATAGAGTCTTTAGGATTTTCTATGTTCAATATCATGTCATCTGTGCATAATGACATTTTTACATCTTCTTTTCCAATTTAGATATATTTTATTTCTTCTTGTTATCTAATTGCTATGGCTAGCACTCCCAGTACTGTGATGAACAGGAGTGATGAAAGTGGGCATCCCTGTCTTGTTCCTGTTATTAGGTGAAATGGTTTTAGTTTCTGCCCATTGAGTATGATGTTGGCTGTAGGTTTGTCATATAAGACTTTTATTATGTTGAGGTATGATCCCTCTATTTCCACTTTGCTTAGGGTTTTTATCAAGAAAAGGTGTTGGATTTTGTCAAATACTTTTTCTGCATCAATTGATATAGCTATGTTATTTTTATCTCTCAATTTATTTATGTGATGTATCAGTTTATGATTTGGGGGTATTATACATCAAGAAATCAACAAGTGACAAGTGCTGGTGAGGATGTGGAGAAAAAAGAACCCTTGTGCACTGCTTGTGGGAATGCAGATTGGTGCAATCACTGTGGAGAACAGTATGGAGTTTCCTCAAAAAACTAAAAATGGAACTCCCATTTGACCCAGTGATCCCACTTCTAGAAATATATCCCAAGAAACTAGAAACACCAATCAGAAAGGATATATGCACCACTATGTTCATAGCAGCACAATTCACCATAGCTAAGGTTTGGAAACAGCCTAAGTGCCTATCAGCAGATGAGTGGATTAAAAACTGTGGTACATCTATATAATGGAATACTACAGTGCTACAAAAAATAAGGAACTTTTACCAGTTGTAACAGCATGGATGGACCTGGAGAGCATTATGCTAAGTGAAATAAGTCAGCGAGAGAAAGATAAATATCACATGATCTCACTCATTTGTAGAACATAATGAACAACATAAACTGGTGAACAAAAACAGATCCAGAGACAGAGAAGCATCGATCAGAGCATCAAACCTCAGAGGGAAGGTAGGGGAAGGTGGGGGTAAAAGGGAGAGGACAACCAAAGGATTTGTATGCATGCATATAAGCCGAACCAAGGGACACAGACACCAGAGGGGTGAGGGCATGAACTGGGGGGTAAGGGTGAGAGTAAAGGGGAGATAAGGACACATATATAATACCTTAATGAATAAATACAATTAAAAAAATGAACTGCCGAAACCAGTTTGCCTCGATGGATAGTGCGTCAGCCTGTGGACTGGGGAGTACCAGGTTCAATTCTAGTCAAGGGCACAAGCCTTGGTTGTGGGCACATCTCTGGTGGGGGTTGTGTAGGAGGCAGCTGATCGATGTTTCTGACTCTCCCTTCCTCTCTGTAAGGAATCAATAAAATATATTTAAAAAATAAACTATAGAATGAATTGCTGATAATACAGTTAACTTTGATAAATCTAAAAAATATTATATTTCCTGAAAATTAGCCTTACACAAATAACACATATTGTTGATTCCATTCATAGGCTGTTTTCGAATAGGCAAAACTATTCTACAGAGGAAGATAAATCAGAACATTAATTATCTTAGGGTGGAGGGTTGACTGGAAAAGGGTCACCGGGGCACTTTCTGCGAAGATGGTATTACTCTCTATTTAATAGGGGTTTGGGTTACACAGTGGGGGCATTTGTTAAAAACTTTACATTTGAGCTGAAACCGGTTTGGCTCAGTCAATAGAGAGTTAGCCTGTGGACTGAAAGGTCCCAGGTTCGATTCCGGTCAAGGGCATGTATCCTGGTTTCGGGCACATCCCCAGTAGGGGGCATGCAGGAGGCGGCAATCGATGTTTCTCTGTCATTGATGTTTCTAGCTCTCTATTCCTCTCCCTTCCTCTCTGTGAAAAATCAATAAAATATATTTAAAAAAAAACAACAACTTTACATTTAAGATTTGTGTATTTTTTTCTAGGTAAATTATACTAAAAAATAAGGAATTTATATTGAGTGATAATTATTGATATGTGTGCTCAAGTATTTAGGAAAGAAGTATAGTGATGTCTCAATTTATATTGAAATACATAAAATATGATAGATGGATAGATGGGTAGCTATGTGAGAAAGCAAATATAGTAAAACTAGAGGCCAGATGCACGAAGATTCATGCAAGAACGGGCCTTCCTTCCACTGGCTGCTGGCACCACCTTCGCTCCAGCCTGGAGCCATCTTTCCACCTTCCTACGCTGCTCAGGGGCCTGGAGCATCTGGGGTGGTGTGGAACACCTATGTCCCACACCACCCCTGGCCTCTTAGTACCTGCATATGCAAATTAGCCTTTCAGCTTTTGTGGGTTAATTTGCATACTCACTCCTGATTGGCTGGTGGGTGTTGCAAAGTTATGGTCAATTTGCATCTTACTCTTTTATTAGTGTAGATGTTAATTGACGAATCTACATGGTGTGAATATTTGTGTTCATGTATAATTTTTCCCACTTTTCTGAATGTTTTAAAGTTTTTATATAGTTTAATGTTAGAAAAAATAAATTTTAACCACACAACTTCAGTTTCCTAATTTTGTTATATGATATATGCCTTTAAGAAATGAATTTATATGTGACCAAAATCTTTTTAAATTTTAAAATTAATTTTAATAATTAAATTCAGACAAATATAGAGGGTGATCCTGTAACAGGGAAAGCACAAAATGGGAACAAGGACTGGAATAGGTTGGTCTGGTGGAGATCATAATTTCTGAACCCCAAATTGGAACACGTGACTGACAAGCATGAAATTGTTTTAATGATGAAGGTAGGGTTGAATATTTGACACCAGATTGCCACGGGGATATGTGGTTTGCCATGGGTAAGTTAATTCACCTCCCTTGAGTTTACTCTCTTAATACCATGTTAGAAACATTGAAGCTCTTATTAGTTTTGAAACCTTGCTGTACTTTAGCATGTGTTGGAATATATTTGACAAATGAATCTGCATTGCAGATTCTTATTCTTTTAATGTCAAACAGAAAGTCATGTTGACATGAGAAGTTTGTTTAGAGACAGACGGTTGTGCCTACTAACAGTCAGCCTGCTAGCCTAAGCGGCATCCTTCTGGCAGCATGTGCCCCTCTGCAGTGTCATGCTGACTCAAGCATAGATGGTTAGAGTACAGTACATAAAATTTAGTCATAAGACACCGCCTTTATGGCTATAAAAATCCGCAGGAAGACTTTTCAGATCTGAAGAAAAATTACTTCATTCTTTCTAAAGCTCCGTGTACCAGTGTGTTCGTTTTTCTTGCACAAAAATGTGTGCATCTGTAAGTTTTTAGAAGCATATAACTGTTCTTAAGAAAAACATTTTTATGTAATTACTGGAATATGGTAGACCCCAATGGCTCCTGCCAATTTATTTCCCCAGTTTTCCATTATGAGCAAGAATTAAAAGTACAGAAGGTGCCAGACCCTTTGTGCTCATGGCCTAGGTCTGTCTGAAATGCCACTTTGTCTTCTGGACATTTTCCACACAAAGCCATTTTGCCTTCTCTCCTTAGACCAGGTTCCTGACTGTACTCTTCCTCCTCCTTCGAGATGTGCCCTGGTATCTGTGCCCTGTCCCAGCATTCCGCTTTACCTCTCCTGTAAGCATTTCCTGGCCATTTTAGCTGCTGCCGGGTCTGGTCCTCACTGGCCCTCGGGGCTGCTATTTTTGTGTATTGGCTACACAACCAATAAACCAAGCCAACCTCCTGTGACGTCTAATCACATGTTACACGCATCATGTGGCCCAGAATGACCTAAGCAAAGAAAGGAAAGCAATGAACTCTGGAAAAGCAGGCTGTCCAGATTTTCACATATTCATCATTTCAATTAATTGCGGTTGTATAAATTTTGTAGTATTTTATTATTGTATGTGTTTGTATATCTTTTTTTAAAAATATATATATATTTTATTGATTTTTTACAGAGAGGAAAGGAGAGGGATAGAGAGTTAGAAACATCAATGAGAGAGACATCGATCAGCCGCCCCCTGCACGCCTGCCCCCTACTTGGTATGTGCCTAAAACCAGGATACATGCCCTTGACTGGAATCGAACCTGGGACCTTTCCATCTGCAGGCCGGTGCTCTATTGCTCTATCCACTGAGCCAAACCAGTTTCGGCATGTGTTTGTATATCTTAATAGTGTGATTTAAGGCAGCATTGCTAAAAAGGTTGATGAAAGGATAGCTTGATAATAAATTATCTCTCTGAGGCATAATATGTTCCATGCATTTCTCATGAAATTATATAAAACTAGAGCCCCGATGCATGAAAATTTGTGCAAGAGTGGGCCTTCCTTTCCCCGGCTGCCAGCACCGGCTTCCCTCTGGCACCTGGAACCCAGGCTGCTTCGCTCCAGCTGCCACCAGCAGGCACCTGGGTCCTGGCCTTTGCTCTGACCCTGGCTTCATCCAGATGGATGTCTGGAATGACATCTGAAAGGACATTCGGTCTACTTAGCATATTACCCTTTTATTACAATAGATTAGTACATTTAAATCTACATAATGCTGTGAAGGCCTATTTTTATTGCTCTAAGTCAGTGGTTCTCAACCTGTGGGTTGCGACCCCTTTGGGGGTTGAACAACCCTTTCACCGGGGTCACCTAAGACCATCAGAAAACACATATTTCCCATGGTCTTAGGAACCAACACACCGCTCCTCGGTGTAGCAAAGTGTAGCAATGTAGTTTACTGTTGTCATATGAAGACTGTTACCCATGCTACACCATGATTCAAGACAAAAAATTTTATTTATTTGTAATTAGAAATAAATATTTCACAATATATAATTACATATTGTTTTTGTGATTAATCACTATACTTTAATTATGTTCAATTTGTAACAATGAAAATACATCCTGCATATCAGATATTTACATTACAGTTCATAACAGTAGCAAAATTACAGTTATGAAGTAGCAACGGAAATAATTTTATGGTTGGGGGTCACCACCAGATGAGGAGCTGTCTTAAAGGGTTGCGGCATTAAGAAGGTTGAGAACCACTGCTCTAAGTAGCTAGGAGAATGACAAATGATTGCTATGATGAAATTCTGGTCTCATTTTGAGGAGATAGAGTATTGTTAGTCTTTACAATATATCAACTAATACTTTATGTCCATAAATTCATTAGTTTTGGACATTGGATTCTTTTATTCCTTTCCACCCTTTTTTTTATTGTTGAAAGTATTACATATGTCTCCTCCTCTCCTCACCCCTTTATCCCCTCCAGCCTGCCCTACCCCTCACCTTAGACTTTCACCACCTAATTGTCCGTGTCTATGGGTTATGCATATATACATACAAGGTCTTTGGATGATTACCTCCCAACCCAGCCACCCTCCCTGACCTTCCCTCTGAGATTCTGCACTCTGTTCCACGCTGCCATGTCTCTGGATTCTCTCTGTTCATCCGTTTACGCAATTCGTATGGATGTATCCTAGTTACTCTGCTAGAAATGCCATCCAGCCAGCTCATGCTAGCACATTTAAATTTACCTTTCTGAATCACGTTGCCAAGAAAACAATTTAATTTCAGTAAAGCCCAGAACATTACGCAGATATGTTACTCATTTATGTGAGTATTGAAAAAGCAGGCCAAATTGCCATTTAGTATAACTGAAAGACAAAAAATCCCAAATAACCTAAGAGGTATAAGGTATAGTTGAGCAACACAATTCTTTTTCTTTTTCAGAATAACCATGCGTGCTTTGGGTTTGGTGTCATCATACTCTCAGAGAAGTCATCTTGGCTTTCAAATATAAATTTTCTAAAAGAAAATAGTCACCCTTTTGAACATTGTAATTCAGTGTTGTCTGTTTGTAAACTCTGAATTTTCTTTACAGAAATAGAGATCCTGAACAAAAGTCTGGCAGTGTCCCACAGAAATAAGGTGTGCCTGGAAGAGGAAATGAAAAGCCTGAAGTTGCTGTCAGATGCAGCCATTCTGAGGTCGCAGCAGATTGAGACCTCTAAACAACAGGAAGTGAACCTGCAAACCAGATGCCATGACTTACAGAAAGATGTTCTAGGTAAAAGATTTTTTGTGTATGTGGTTGTTAGCAACTGTCCAGAATAAATGTCTAAATTTTTATTTCCCTTAAAATCACAATAAAATCATTTTTTATTACCTTGTGTTGCAAATATGCCTAATTATTAGTGACTTATGCCAGTGGCTGTCTGTGACCAGTGTTCACTCTCATTCCTTCCTGGTCTATTTAGAGTGGCACATTAAAGTGGAGACATTAAAGATGTCTTAAGACTTTAGGAAAACAAAGTGGATTCACTTTAGTGCGTCTCTATCCCAGTGGATTGGTGGCTTAGCGCACTGAAGGAAAATACAACATATGCTGTTTACACAGCGAATCCAAGTTTTCAGGCACTCCATTTTCCCAAAGGAAAAGGTTAAACTTGTGTTTTGGGCATCGTGTTTCCCTCTACCTCAGAGGAATGGATGTCTTGGCAATAAGGCTATGGAGTATGCATCTTTTCCTGAAGGCAGTGTGGAAAATCACTGAGAATTGATAATCATGAGAATGGCATAATAAAAGCAGTGTTTGGGCAAAACTAAGCTATTAGCAATGAATGGAGGTGTTCCAAATATCAAGTGATTGGAGCCAGATAATTAGAAAATGTTTTTTATTACTTACCCAGCCCGGAGACTAACCATAAGAACATTTTTAAGGACCTAATATGTACTGGTCACCATGCTAGCGCTGTATATAAGATAATTGTGTCAATTCCCACAGTGACCACGGAAAGCAAGTATAAGTATCATGTCTTACAGAAGAGAGAATCAAGGCCCAGAACGGTAACATGCCTGTCCACCCCGAGCTGGTAAATGGCAGGAAGTGAAAGCAAACCAACACTTATGCTCATCTCCTTGGTCCTGGTTATGTTGAGGTGCATTATCTCTACCATAACTTTGATGAGAATTTTTTTTTAATCATAAATAGATTTGCATTGTGTCAAGTGCTTTTTTGCATTTAATGAGGTGATCATATAATTTTTATTCTCATTTTATTAATGGGGTAGAGCACATTGGTTGATTTAGGGATGTTGAACCATCTTTGTATCCTGGAACAAATCCCTGTTTGCTAGTATTTTATTGAGGATTTTTTTTAAACTGAGTTTTCCAGTGATACTGGCCTATTCTTTTCTTTTCTTGTAGTATCCTCATCTGGTTGGTGTCAGGGTAATGATGGCCTAGTAAAAGGAGTTTGGAGAAATAATAATCTTTATACCCTAAAACTTTAAACTTATGCTGAATACTATATTATCATGTGTTTTCTTATAAATATATTTTAAAAGTTGTTCTAATATTTTATATACTATTTTATATTTATATTTTATTTCCATACCTGTGACCTTTAGAATTCACTTTTAAAGTAAATATCTTTCTCTATTTTAAGCTACATAAGCATACCTCTTTTATGTCTTCCAGCCTCTGCCCCCAATAATGTGGTACTAATTGAAAGCTTTCTAGGCCAAGAATTAGAAGGTGATGACCCTACATACATTAGCCAGATGATTCTGACATGCCACTCAGTCCTGATGAGTAATGTGTTCACACCTAGGCAGCCGATTTGTTGAGCCATAATACACTGTATTTATAGTCCTTGGAGACCCCTTTAGGCTTTAATACACTATAATTCTGATACAATTGGTTCATTTCTGAAGTTAAATAAATGTTCTCTTTTTTCATGTTAAACCAACCTTGAACAATTTCAACTTTGATTCAGGTATATAGTCTTTATGATTATTAATTTTCTACATAAAAAACCTTTAATTTGGTTTTCCCCACACTTTATTTATTCTTTGAAATATAGACACTCAAAAAATTAAATACAAGTGATAACTCTGGTGCATATGGTTTAATACTAGTTTAGGAGTAAATAATAGACTGTCAATAGCAGTCTAACTTTTAATGCCAAAATTTAATCTTTTTTTCCATAGGAAAATAAACATGAAATAAAATTTTAAAGACTAAATTTACTTTTAAAGGTTTGTTTACATAAGTTTTGTAATTTTATGTTTAGGTCACACTAATATAACTTCCAAAATACACAATTTATCTCAGTTGACAGTATTCTGCTCAGAGGTCATTGTGACCCACAAATCAGTCCACTTAAATGGTTTCTTTCCACCTCGTAGAATAAACTGTCCTTTACTTTTGTCAGTAGTCACAAATATTGGAAGACAGAATTCAGATAAATTACTTCCGCATTAATTTTTGTCCAAAAACTTATTTTGACCAACTTTCAAATTTGTTCCAAGTGAAAAAAAACTTCAGTGTTTTTCCCCCAGTATGTTCTTTGGTATAATAAGTAATATGCAGATATTTTATAATATTTTTTTCATCTTTATTGAATTTTTAAAAATAGCTTTAATGAGAAATCATTTAAATATCATAAAATCCACCCATTTTAATTATATAATTCAATGATTTTAGTATATTTATAGTTATATAACCATCACCATGATATAATTTTAGAGCATTTCTGTCACCTAAGAACAAAACTCTACTGTCATTAACAGTTTCTCTGTTACCTACCTGCCCCCTGCTACTCAATCATTAATCTACTTTTTGTCTCTATAGATTTGTCTCTTCTGGACATTTCATATAATAAGAATCATACAATATGTGTTCTTTCATGCCTGGCTTCTTTGACTTAGTATAAAGTTTCTGAGATTCATCCATGTTTCACATGTATGAGTACTATATTCCTTGGTTAATAGCTTCTTAATTAAAGTGAAAAAAATCAGAATGAGTAATGTGCAGTAGGAAAAAATACTGATCTAGGAGACAAAGACTTCTGCTTTCTGGCCCTGTTTATGCTTTTTACAGCCCCTTTGGACAAGTTATTAATTTCTTTGACTCAGTTACATCATTGGTAAATGGAAATATGATAACTTTCCCTACCTACCTTAACGCATTAGGAGAATTAACAAGATAAAATATAGGAACCCCTAAATAAGTATAGAAATACTATATCGCATATTCCTGGTATAATAGCAAACCAAATTAATATAATTAGAATCAAAATTTCTGAATTTCCCTAAATGCTCCTGTAGTAACAAAGGAAAACCATACATTTTATTATTTATTTTAATTTTACTGATTTTAGAGAGGAAGGGAGAGGGGGAGAGAGAGAGAGAAACATCAATGTTGAGAGAGAGTCATTGATTGGCTGCTTCCTGCACGCTCCCCTGACTGGGTATTGAGCCTGCAACTTGGGTGAGTGCTCTGACCAAGAATGTAATTGCGACCTCCTGGTTCATAGGACTATGCCTAACCATGGAGCCATGCCAGCCAGGCAAAAACCATACATTTAATTCCTTTTTACCCAAAAGTTCAATTATTTCCACTAATATATCTTTTGGTCAGCCTTGGTTAGCTTTAACAGTCAGTAGTCTGTCTGCTCTTAGAACAGATTGTTGAAAAGGAGTGGCTTTAATCACAGCGTCATCCATGGAATGACGGATAAATGCATCTGTGAACAGAATTCCACTGTGACCTTTCCTGGCAGGTATGAAGTTTCAGAGGAAACTCACTGTGGTGAATTGGCCAGTGTTTCTGATTCCTATCAACCCTTGGGCTCTAGTAGGAATAATGTAACTCGGGCTTTCAATAAAAGGGGAGAAGTGCTGATTTTACAAACAGAAAACCAAGGCAGTTGGTATTGATCCTTATTCACACGAAATCAGCAGTCCTTGAAAGAGACCAGCTTGATATTGGGACACTGTGGGCTGCTGCTTCTGTACTCAAAAGCAAGGGAACACACACACACACACACACACACACACACACAATGCACAGTTCTCCTAAGGTTAGTAGACAAGTTGCAAGACAGAGAGTCCTGACTGGAACTCAGAGAGTTCATTATAGGACCAGGCCACCACTGGAATATGGGATCTAATGAAAGGGTCTCCTGTAGGAAGCCGCTTGGTCTTTAGTCAGTGGAATCTTAAAAGATTATCTTCTTTTCCTTTTTTATTTGCTCCCAACTTTAAGTTTTCATGTAAAGTTACTTCTCTTTTCATATTATCTTCATTTTACAAACGTTTGAATCTTAGAGGAATTTTCTTCAGTGATCTTGAGCGCACACAACTTGGGATGGATGTCTCACCTGTGAGCCTCCTCCCCCTCCTTTGGGACGGCTGTAATTCGGATGTGTTCTCTACTCATTTCTCTCCCATGCCATTGCCACCTCTCTCCCCCTTGTTTTTCCCTCCAGCATGGTTCTCCTCTTTCAAGGCTACATCGAAGCCTTGCCGCTCTCCCTGCCATTTCTTTGACTGCACCATCCCCTCCAAGATCTTGGGGTAAGTGTTAGACTCCACCTTTTCTTTTCTTTTCCTTGAAAAACCCTATGGATGTATTTGCCCTTTCATTCTTGCTCCCATTCTGGACATGTGGGGTAATATAACCTCACTGCCCTTTTTCACCCCCTTAACCTAAGTTTTCTTCTGCCCATTTAATCATCAGTCATCAATTTTGTTCATTCAGCAATATCAATTAGGCACCTTCCACATGATAAAGTAAAGCTTGAGCAAGAACAAGCCATCAATAAGTTATGAAGTGAATTATAAGATGGGTATAGGTATGTTAACGTGGTTCAGTGTTAAACTTTATATGATTCTTTTGTTTTCTATTAGAAAAAACACACATGCTTACTATTGGTTAGGAAATTTCAACATTCACATCGTTACAGACATTTGATGTGCATCCTCCAAGACTTTCAGTTTAAAAAATATATATATATCTGTATATATATTTAAATCTTCATTCAAGGATAGGTTTTCCATTGATTTTAGAAAGAGGAAGGGAGCGAGGGGAGAAAAGGGAGGAGGGAAGGAGGGAGGGAGGAGAAAGAGAAAGAAATATTGTTGCCTCTCTTATGCCTCCAACTGGGGCTCCAACCTGCAGCCTAGGTATGTGCTCTGACTGGGAATGGAAACTGCAACCTTTCAGGCTATGGGGCAACACTCTAACCAGCTGAGTCACACCAGGCTCAGAGCTTGAATGTATATTTTTTAAAAAATGGATAATAGAGTTTTATAATCTCTATACCACCACCCCCATTTCCTCTATTATGAAACCTTTCTATGTCAAAAATATTCCTAGTGTTCTTATTTTGGGTTAATCGTAATTTATTTAATTGGACCTGATTTTTGGACAGTTGTTTTCTCTTTTCTGTTAAAATTATTCTAGCTAATAAAAAAGTAATATGCAAATTGACTGTATCTCTGCTACGTTCACTAGCTACACCCACCAGCCAATCAGAGTGAGTATGCAAATTAACCCAACCAAGATGGCTATGGCCACAGAGAGAGCAGGAGGGAGGCTTGGGTTGCCCCTGGCGATGGAGGAAGCCAAGCTTTCTGAAAATCCTGACCCACCCAGCCCTTGCCTCCACTTAAGGCAACAAAGTTTCAATGGCTGTGCAAGCAGAAGGCTTAGCTCCACTCCAGGCTACAAAGTTTCAATTGTAGAAGATAAATAAATCCTGGATACCAGGACCTCCACTTGGATTGCTGGGCGGGCATGATGGGCCTGCAAAACACCGCAGGCCCCTTGCCCAGGCTGCCCCACCCTCCAAAGGAATACCCATCCTGATCCAAGACACCCTTCAGCTTGCCCCCACCTGTGTACCATGCTTCTATCCTGTCTAATAAAGAGTAATATGCAGATTGACTATCACCCCAACACACAAGATGACTGCCCCCATGTGGTCAAAAGATCCTGCCCCCATGTGGACACAAGATGGCCACCACAAGATGGCCAGGAGGGGAGGACAGTTGGCAGAGACCAGGTCTGCAAGGGAGGACAGTTTTGGTTGATCAGGCCAGAAGGGGAGGGCAGTTGGGAGGGACCAGGCCTTTAAAAGAGGGCAATTGGGGGTGATCAAGTATGCAGGGGAAGACAGGGGTGACCAGGCTGCCAGAGGAGGGAAGTTGGGGGTGATCAGGCCTGCAGGGGAGGACAGTTAGGGACAAACAGGCTGGCAGGGGAGTGGTTAGGGGGTGATTAGGCAGGCAAAAGCAGTTAGGGGCAATCAAGAAGGCAGGCAGGTGAGCAGTTGGGAGCTAGCAGTCCTGGATTGTGAGAGGGATGTCTGACTGCCCATTTAGGCCCGATCCTACCTGCATCAGGCCTAAACGGGCAGTCAGATATCCCTCAAGGGGTCCCAGATTGGAGAGGGTGCAGGACATCCCCATCCCCCCACCCACATGCATGAATTTAGTGCACCCAGCCTCAGGTGTTATAATAAACATCATCACAGCTAAATCTTTTCCCATTTCCACGTTGCTTTCAGAGCTCTTTAGTCTTAAAATTGTAAAATGTTCTTGTTTTTTACTCAACACTTTTAAACTATGGAATTGTGTGGTAGAGGTTTTTTTTTTAAATGCAATTAGCACAAATGAGTTTTGTAGCATGAAAGCACTCTTTTGAAGAAATTCTTGCCCTTTGCTTGTTTTACTGCCCCCAGCACACGGAGAAAGATACAGAGAGAAGAATAGTACTCTGTGTGGCTGAAGATGCACTCCATTCCCTTCGCGGTTTTGCATAAAATTAGTCCTCAGACAGGAATCTCTGTAAGCATTCTAACGGTAAAACACACCCATTCATTAAAGATCATTGATGCTTATATGGATACTTGAGGCCCGGTGCATGGCATTCTGCATTCAGGGTCAGGCTGGGAGGGAGAGTTCCCAAATCCTCTCACAGTCCAGGAGCCCTCAAGCCAGGTCTGAGCCGTCAGTCAGACATCCTTAGCACTGCCGTGGAGGTGGGAGAGGCTCCCTGCATCGAAGCTGCACTCGCCAGCTGCGAGCGTGGCTTCTGGCTGAGCTGCGCTCCCCCTATGGGAACACGCTGACTACCAGGGGGCAGCTCCTGCGCTGAGTGTCTGCCCCCTTTTGGTCAGTGCATGTCATAGCAACCAGTCACTCTGCCGTTCGGTCGATTTGCGTATTACCCTTTTATTATATAGGATGTGACTATTTGAAAATGTGAATACCTTTAGATATAAACTTTTCTATCTTCTACTTATTTATTTACTTTATTAATAGCCCTAAGTGTTATTCTTTTTTATCACGTAAATATTTTCAGCTAATATTCAGTTCATTATAAATCACTGTCTCTTCCTACTTAATTAACTCTAGGTTCTCCGTATCCATTAATAGTATTTTTTAGTCTTGATTAATAGAGTTTTATAATCTCTACCCCCATTTTCTCTATCATGAAATCTATTATGAAATATGTATATGTGAATTTATTTGTACAAATTTGTCAGAAAACCAAGTATTATTCTAAAGTATTCAGAAATTTCTAAATCTACAAGGATTGCTTCTATGAGATAGAAAAGGTATTATCTCAATTTTGTCACTTGAGAAGAGTGATTAAGTGAGGTAATGAGGGTAAAAAATAGATTTAGATTAAGATTCCTATCTTATTCATAATTTGCAGTATTTTATATGCCCCTATAAATTACAGTTATCTTCATGTTGTAGTGGGTTGGTTTAATGTTCAGAATAAAAAATCACAGTGAAGGTTTAGAAGCCTTTTTTTTAACACGTGAATTAAATTCTTGATCCTTAATATTAGAGTATAATTTATTTCCAAATTTTAAGTACCTGATTATCTCCTTAGCTTGATTTAATTCACTTCCCCATTCTCTTCTTTTTATACAAACCAAGCTAATAATTTTCTGATTTTCATATAACTACATCTGGACTGAATTGCAACTTTGTGGCTGCACATATAGTCACACCTGTTCTAGCATCTGATTTATAAAAATCACCAAATGATATTTCAGTCTCTTCTGGCATTATGCAGAAAAAGTTAATGTATTTCAAGTACACTTGTTTCAAAATAGATGTGAATTAAACCTCTGAAATACAAACTCTAAAATGAAATGAATTTTTCAAATGGCTATATCACCATCTGAGCTTTGTAAAATGTTGGCTGAAGTTGCAATGTGTTAATTTGCAATTGATATAGTTGAATACTCATTAAAGAACTTTCTTGTATTATTGGCATATATTCTTACATCTGCAAAGTTTTCCTCTGCTCATTTAAAAAATATAACTTTTGTAAAGGGCTAACCTCATCAATTTGTGGTACAATTATATATATATGTAATCTAAATGCAGCATATTATGTTCATTCACATCAATTGTATCTAATCAGAAATTTCAGCCACATAATTAACTATTTCAGGCACATAACTAACCAACTGACTAAATAAAATCATTTAAAATAATGGAAAATAAAACCGGTTTAAGTTTAAAATAGGTATTGGTTTGTTATCTAACACATAATTTATCATTGATGAAGGCAAAATGAGGTACTTGATTATAATTTCCCTAAGGACAAAGGAATCCATCTTATTGATATTTATACACTGAATCTAATTAGCGTGGACCCTACCTATAACAGAATAGGTAGGTACTCCATAAGTGTCTTACTGGAATAAAATAACATATTTATAATATAGTTGAAGTGTAATGCCAAAATACGTCATATTAGTATTATCAATGGAAATTGCACAACTCTTTATATTGCATGAAATTTAATCCTAGGTGAAATGTTTATTTTAACCACAATTTTAAACATTTATTGCTGGGATTTTCACAATTAATACAAAATTGCATTAATTCTTTCAACGATTATTTTTTTTAGCACCTTCCATGTCTCAAACACTACGAATATAACAAAGTTCCTGCTCTAATGGAATTTACATTCTAGTCAGTTTACACTGTGAAAATTAAATGAGTATAATGCACGTAGAATATAGTATCTAGCACATAGTAAGTGCCCAACACTTATTAGCTATGATGATGATGCTGGGAGACACCTGTATATAAAAGCTACTCAAAGCTATGAGACTAGATGATATCAGCTAAGGAGAAAATGCAAGTAGGAAAGGTGCTTAGGGCTGAACTGTTGATGCTTCCCAACATTTGGGATGAGAATCATCCATTTAGACTGAGAAGCAATAGCCAAGGAGGGAACAAGAGCGTGTAGTGTGATGTATCAAAGAGGAAATATACTGTGTGCCAAACTAAATGTTGGAGTTGCCAATAGAGAGAGAAGCTCATTTGTAATCTTAAGAAGACTGATTTCTGTGGAGGAGTGAATAAGAAAGCCCCATTGGAGTGGATAGAAAAGAGACTGCGGAAAAGGCAAATATAAAAGGGGGAAACATGAATTACTAAGAAATATAAAATGAGATGATCAGCTTCAATAGGAAGCAGAAAAAAAAATGCAGTTAAGCCAACAATGAGACACTACTTTGTACCCTATGGATTGGCAAAAAGAAAAAAAATTAAATAGCTCTTTCTAGTAAGTGTTAGGGAAGCAGGAACCTCCACCCACTGAGGTAGGGGGACAAGGGTGTCTCCATCCTGGAATCATTTAGTGTTATTTAATTATGTGTATACCTGTGACCCCAGGCATTCGCTCTGACGTCATACTACAGAAAAACTCCCCTCTAGGTACACAAGAAGATGAATAAAAGGCTTTATAGCAGGATCATTCATGGTGACACAGTTGCAAGCATCCTAGATTTGTGACTTTGGTATATATCAGTAAAATGTGGCATATGCACATCATTAACTGTATATGCACATGTTAAGTGTCAGAAAGGAATGACTCGTATCTAATGTACAGCTATATGGATGAATCTCAAAAACATAACGCATAGTGAGAAAAAGTAAGAATTAAAGTACGATTTATTGTGCCGTCTTTTTTGAACACCTGTAAAAAGCACTATTTATTCACACGTAAGAAGCATCTTAGAAGGCATGCATTAAATCCATAAAGGTGGGTTCCCTCTAGAATGGATTATTCCCAAATGCAAATGAACATGTCCCAATATTTTAAAACAAAAACAAACCCCTCTTTTTGCCATATCCCTCTCTAGCTACCATTGATTCTCTCTGCACCGTATTCACAGAATCAAATGGGCTGCCTTTTATTACAGTTTCAAGCTCACTCCTCACCCAAGTTCTGGCCCTTGATTTCTTTTGGATCTTGGACGCACAGAACTGAGTTTACTAGACTCGGTGCAGAACATGCTTTCATTCTTGACCAGCACAAGCGAGACCCCACTCTCAATAATTTATCTGTAAAATATGTCAAACAGAAAAATACAGAGAACACGATAACAAATGTGTGTGATATCATCTATAGTTAACTAGTTTTAACATTTTGCCATAACTGCCCTGTAGATTCTCAAAGAAAAATGCACAGTTAAAACCTTCATTTTTCCTCTTTCCCATACAGAGATGACCATTGGTGACACTGGCCCCAACAAGTTCCTCAGGGTGACAAGTGATGAAATTCAGGGTAGAAGTCAGGGGGAGGTGGTTACTGCCACCCCCAGTTATAAGAGCTCGCAGTGGCTAGTTCTCATTATGTGCCTGCTACTGCTCTCCTCTTTACATGTATTGGGTCACTCAGTTCTCAGAACAATCCTTTGCTGTAATAACAGTTGTATAGGTAGGAAACTCAAGTGCCTAAATTCCCTTCGCCAGTGGGAAGCAGAGCCACAATTTGAAATAAGGCATTGTGGCTTTAAGATGTGTGCACAACAGCTTGATGTTATCTGGACTTAGGGGTGTATTAAAAGAAGAGTTTGCTTTTGTTTTTCTTTTTCCTCAATTATTCCCACCATTTCATATTTATATTAGTAAAAAATTCCCCTGAATCTCTGGGTGCCAGTCCTCTGCCTGCTTGCTCTTCCATCCTGCTACCTGAACCTGAAATCCATTTCCTCCATAGCACTTTGAACCAGGCTTTCCATGTTTAATATCCAGAAAGTTTTAAGCTCGAAATATCTTCCCAGTGTAAAGGTTTTCTTTATTGTTTTTTGTTTTTAAATTACACTAACTTCATATACCCTCCAAATGACTGTAAAGTTTTATATTCTTCTGCGAAAGAATTAAGAAAACCTTTTGTATTTTTGTAGGTTCTAGAAACCTTTCAGAATAACCGGATTCTCTTAAATAACTAATTACCCCAAATCTGATGCCTGCGTAATGCTATCCAGCAAGCAGCTGGCTTTGTATGAAGAGAGGCTAAGAGCCCTTTTTGTCTTGTTCATTGAAAATCATTTGCTTTTTATTTAATATCTGCAAAGAGCGCCGTCCCATCTTGGTGGAGTTTGATGTTGTGAATTTTGGATTGTTTCCATGGGTCCCGCCTTACATCTGCATGGTGGTTAAAGCCAATGCTTCTTTTCTTCTCGTAGGCATTCAGGGCCTTTTGCCTCATAATCCAATGTCATGGTGAATGACAGAAAATTGAAGTTGAATTTATTTAACGACAGAGGAGGACTGCACAGAACAATACACTTATTTAAGAACTCCTTGCCTCGGGAGCTGAAGGAGCTGTCTAGTGCAGGTGGCTTAATCTCTCTGCTGCTTATCCTAACTGTGCTCCTTTATTTACTAAGGACAGGAACTGGGCACTCCGCTTCCAAAAACAAAAGGACCCTACTAGTCTACCAGAACCAATTATAAACCAATAGGATGCTTACCGCCTCTTTCAGAATAGTAAACATATGGCCTGTGTATTTGTAAAACAATTTTTAGCCCTCCTTTGTTAGAGAAAATGTAACCAAAAGAAAAAAAAAACAGGTATGAAATATATATTCATCCCCATAATAATTTTTTTTCCAATTATCTGTGGTATCTTCCCTACTTACATGGTTTATTTGTTGACATTACTAATATTTCCTCTTTCTATTTACTTCACATGGCAGTCTCTTCAGAGGTTTCTGTGTTTTGCAGTAAAATGTTTATTTGCTTTCCTTATTTTTACTCAGAGATGCTATAAAAACAGTGAATAAACTGCAGGAAGCAGCTTCTCCAATCATTGGGTATTGTGAATTAAAGTCTAAGTGATCTATGTTTATCTTAAAGTAGGGAGAAAGGGAAATTTAGGTGGGTATATAAAGAGATTAATACTGGAGAGTGTAATAGGTGTTTTTTTTCTTGGAGTTGGGTATGATTGGGTAGTTTATTTTCCATTAAAACCAGTAAATTTTGGAACTGTAATGACCAAGTATATTCAAATGTGAGTCTAAGGATACTTCTAGTGTTATCAAAATGGTTTTGAATTAGCTGCCAATTTTACTGTCTGTTCTAATTATCAGGTAATTGAGAATTAATTGTGTAAAAGTCACATATCAAGTATCAATTCCTTGGGATTTTTAAGGTAATCAATTCTCCCCCTTAACAATAGCATTTAGAAGTAATAACAAAATTTATCACATGGCCTCAGACCCATGCTTCGTCTAGGTTAAGATTATATCCTGCCCAAACCACCAAGGGATATTTAACAGGAAGTCATAAACATTAGTCTCATAAAGTTGGTCGTAATGACACCACTTTGTCTTAATATCTTCCTTAATTATAATATATTTTTAAACTTTCACAAATTACAATAGAAACCACCTGTTTGGAGTTAGAAATTTCACTGATTTACTACATATTTTATATACAATAATACTTTTCATTTGCCTTAAAATGTTATCTCTTTAGAGATTCCGGGATATGCTAAGCAATTCTATACCCACTCTGCCCACACTTTCATGAATAAATATTATATCCCCTTCTAGCTTTCATGTTTTGAGTCAATGTAAGAGAGATGGAAAAATAAGGGCAGTGGAATGAGGCCAGCCTGAGTCTGAATCACAAGATCACTTCTATCCAGCTGTCTGACCGCTGATAAGCTAGTTAATTACTCTGACCCTCGGAGTCTTCGCTGGTAAAAATAAAATGTGTAGCTGTCTGTCACGGTAGTTGTGACTGTGAATGAAATGATACAGGAGAAAGCACTCTGTACTGTGCTGGGACATGGATCACCACCAACAGTCACCAACTTCCTCTCTGTGTATTTTTCAGAGGTGGGTCCAGCTAAACCTCTTAGCTGTACCCATGTGACCAGAACCCCTCTGCAAGCACACACGAGCTTAATAATAAGGAAACACCTTGCACAACATTTATGAGATTGCTATGTTTCCAAATTGGAGTCATGCTAAAAACTAAATTCTCCATTTATTTTATCTTTTCTCTCTTATAATGTTATCACTTGATAAATGGGAAGTTGTACCCCACAAATACTAGCTACCAAGTAATCCTATTGAATCTTATTTCCTCTCAAATTAATCCCTCAGCAGAGTTTAAAATCTTTACTGAGTTTTTCTGTAGGCTAATGCAGTTACTCATTGTAAAATATCAGGCAAGAGAAATCAGAGAGGGTCTCATGTTTTCCTCATCAGAAAATGGGGCTATTGGCAACTTCAAGGCAGTTTCAGGGATAAAATTAAATACTGTCTGAGAAAGTACTGGGTACACAAAATTGATGCCAATATCTGATAAATTCTAATTAAAACATTTGTTTGAGTACCCTTTCTGATTTAAGAAAATGGCTCTCCTCTCTAAACAAAGTTAAGGAAAATTGAATATATATATATATATATTTCACACACACACACATACACACATGCATACACTCTAGAGGTCTGGTGCATGAAAATTCATGCACTGGAGAGGGAGAGTCCCTCATCCCGGCCTTTCCCCTCTCACAGTCTGGGAGCCCTCAGGGGCAGGCGGTGAACCAGCAATCAGGGGAAGGCGATTCCCCATCACACTTCTGCTGCTGCCATTTCTGGCAGCACAAGCCTCAGCCGGTCCTGGTTACCTGAGCTTCAGGTGGCTCTGGGTGGCTGGGCAGCTGCCATCTGAGGCTTGCTTATGCCTCAGACTGGCCCTGAGTAGCTTGGGGGCTGAGGGGACTGGGGGACTCCAGAGGCAGGCACATGGCTGAGTGTCTGCTGCTTTGGCGGGGCTTAAGGGACTGCACACCTCCATCTTGTGGCTGTGGGCATCACCATCTTTGAGGGTGTAGCAGTCAATTAGCATATTCCCTCATAATTGGATGTGGGCACTGCCATCTTTGTGATGGTGTGAAGGTCAATTAGCATATTCCCTCTTTATTAGGTAAGATAATGTATTTATATGCATGCATAAAGACTTCAAAATTTATTATTAAAAAATGTGTTATTAAAATACCCAAGAAGATATAACATAGGAATTTTATCATTCCAGTGATTTAAATATTGTTTTTCATAGAAACCAGTTGCTCATATTGTTTTTTACCTTATTCCCAAAAAGAGTGCTGATAAGCCCTGGCTAGTTTTGGTTAGTGGGCAGAGCATCAGTCCATAGACTGAAGGGTTGAGGGTTCGATTCCTGGTCAAGGGCATATATCTCTATTGTGGGTTCAATCCTAACTCCTAGTTGAGGTGCTGTGGGAGGTAACCAATTAATATGTCTCTCTAATGTTGATGTTTCTCTCTCTCTCCTCCCCCCCGCCCCCTCGCCCTCCTTCTTCCCTCCCTCCCACACTGTTTGAAAACCAATGGGAAAATATCCTCAGGTGAGGATTAAAAAAAAAAGCGCTGACAGGACTGTCACTGAGGTTGGGATTCAGATCACAGTTCCCTTACACAGCCTAATGGCAGGACTCAGAGGATTCAAGCATTTGCATCCACAGGCGTGTTAGACATGGCTGTTTGAATAATCTTCCTTAAACTCTGAATTCTGCGGTTCAAGACTGTGAAAGCCAATTTCTTGCTTGCATTTCCTTGGCTTTGAAAGTTATTAAAAGGCCTATTAGACGCAACCCAGAGTTAACACAGGCTTCACCTGGAGCCTTGCACATGCTTTGTCCAGTTCAGTTCTACCAGGAGGCCTCAGCATTATCCTCAGTTCCAGGCCACAAGAGGAGGTTAGGCAGTCAGGTGTTTGACGAGTGAGTCATGTGATCAGGAATTCATGTGGATGTTGGCTACATAAATTTCCTTGGGAAACATTAGTAAAATCCAGCCTATTAGCTGTTCGGAAATAAGCGTGATATTGTAGCAAATAGAGGACAATACATTGGATCTGTCAAAACCCATTAACTCCACAGGGTTTTAGAGTAGCGTCAAGCTGCATGTGGTCATCCAGGCAAAGTGGAATCAACAGTTACCTGCCCGATTCTTTGGGAGCTGCTGAGTGGCAACTCCAAAGGAATGTGGTTTACTCTATGAAACTATCCGGACACTCAAAATGTCCTTATCAGATGAATATATTGTGTCATTTCAGATTTGCAAGGTCAAGTGGAAGGACTCGGGCTAAAACTTCAGAGGGCAGTGACCGAGCTGGACAGCTATAAAGAAAAGCTCATGTAAGATGATGAACTTTAAACCACCTGTACGAATTTAGAGTTCCCTGTGACTCCTGTGCAGGGACTTGGCTGTATGGGGATGGTCACCCGCTGCTCTTCTCAGCTATGTTTCAGGCCTAGATTGTATATCGAAGGAACTGTGAATATTTTTAAGTACATGAAATGTTTCTATCCCCAGTAAGAAATTTACCTATCCATCCATGTATTAAAGCTTTCCCTGGTCGCTCAAATTAGTAACTTAATAGTCTCCAAAATTTTCCTCTTATTGTTGTCTCTGCCAAGAAGAAACAATATTGAAGTTGTTTCTTAAAATTACCAATTTTAGTCCTAGCTGGTTTGGCTCAGTGGATAGAGCGTCAGCTGTGGACTGAAGGGTCCTAGGTTTGATTCCAGTCAAGGGCACATGCCCAAGTTGTGAGCTAGTTCTTCAGTAGGTGGTGTGCAGGAGGCAGGCAATCAATGATTCCCTCATCATTGATGTTTCTATCTCTCTCTCCCTCTCCCTTTCTCTCTGAAATCAATAAAACCATGTTTAAAACAAATAAACAAAATTACCAGTTTTAGGTTCCAAAAGATAGTGGAAAATTTGTGAAATGTTGGAGTATTTACTTTTTACATAAGTAATAAAATAATTTCAAATAAATGATAAGAAAGTGCCCTTGTGAAATATTCAGAGCACTATTTTGTTTAAAAATGAAGAAATATATGCACCCCTATGATCATCGCAGTGTTATTAACAATAGCCAAGATTTGGGAGCAGCGCAAGTGCCCATCAATAGACAAGTAGATTAAAAAGTTGTCGTACATTTACACAGTGGAATAATACTCAGATATAAAGAAGAAGGACATCTTATCTTTTGCAACAGCATAGATAGACCTAGAGAGCATTATGCTCAGTGAAATAAGGCAGTCAGAGAAAGGCAATATCATCTGATTCCACTTGTATGTGCAATCTAATGAACAAAATAAACTAACAAAAAATAGAACCAGAGTAATAGATACAGAGAACAGACTGGTAGCTGTCAGAGGGGAGAGTGGTTGGAGGGCTAGGTGAAAAAGGTGAAGGGATTAAGAGAAGGGGAAAAACAAAAACCTCATAGACCCAGACAACAGTATGATGATTTCCAAAGGGAAAGGGGGTAGAGGGAGGTAGAGGAAAGTAAAAAGGGGGTAAATGATGATGTAAGGAGACTTGGCTTGGGGTGGTGAACACACAATACAGTACACGGATGATGTATTATAGAACTGTATGACTGAAACCTGTATAATCTTTCCCGGCTGGCATGGCTCAGTGTTTGAGTGTCAAGCTATGAACCAAGAAGTCATAGCTCGATTCCTGGTTGGGGCACATATCCAGGTTGCAGGCTCAACCCCTAATATGGGACATGTAGGAGGCAGCTGATCAATTATTCTCTTTCATCTTTGATGTTTCTATCTCTCTCTGCCTCCCCATTCATCTCAGAAACCAATAAAAATATTTGGGGGGGAAACCTGTATAATTTTATTAATCAATGTCACCCCAATAACTTCAATACATAAAAGAGATTTTTTAAATGAATTTTAGAAATTTTGAAAATTACAGTATAAATATAGCAAATCTATAATTATAACACTAAAATAGAAGTCATGTAATTTTTTAGAGTAAGTAAATATTTTTAGTTAGTGGTATATAATCTGATAGCTCTGGTTTTCAGTTCCGATGTTTTAGAAGGATGAACCTCATCAGAAATATAAATATTTAGAATGCTTAGCAACCACATGCTTTGTATTGTTCATGGTCTGTTCCTAAGAACAATATGTTAAAACACTCAATAAAATAAATATAGAAGGAAAGTACTTCAACATCATAAAGGCAATTTTTGACAAACCCACAACTAATATATTCAGTGGTGAAAAACAAAGCTTTTCCTCTAAGACCAGGAACAAGACAAGGATGTCCACTTTTACCATCCCAATTCAACATAGAGCTAGAATTCTTAATCAGACAAGAGAAATAAAAAAGTACCTAAATTAGGGATGAAGAAGGAAAAAGTGTCACTTTTTCCATATGACATGATTCTTTATATAGAAAACACTAAAGATTAAAAAAAAACACTATTAGAAACAATAAAAAATACAGTAAAGTTACAGGACATAAAGATCAATGCACAATAATCCACAGTAGTCTATATAATAACGAAATTTCAGAAAAAAAATTAAAAAAATAATTTCTTTTGCAATTACAAAAAAAAAAAGAATGAAATACCTAGGAATAAGGTTAACAAAGGATGTATAGGACCTACATTTTGGACATTATAAAGCATTGTTAAAAGAGATTGAAAAAGACACCTGAAATAGGAAGATATCCCATGTTCATGGATTGGAAGAATCAGCATAATTAAAATGTTCATATCATCCAAAGCAATAATACAGATTTAATCCGATCCCCATTAATAAAATTCTTAACAATATAAGGAGAAAGAAATTTTAAAAATGAAAATTAATGTATATTTGGATTCTTTGTAGCAAAATAATTTATTTTTGTAAAAGAAGAAAAAACAAAAATTTGTGCTTTATAACATTGTGATTAATAGCACAGTAAGTATAAGAGTTTTATTTCTGTGTATGGTGGCTAAGATTGAAGGAATGAGTGTACAGGTAGGTCCTTGGCTTCCTAGATCCAGGAAGTAATTTTCTTTTTTTTTCTTTTATTTATTTTTCCTCTGAGAAATCTAGTATTTTTTAAAATAAATCTTTATTGTTCAGTTTATTACAGATGTTGCTCTTTTCCTCCCCATAGCTCCCCTCCACCTGATTCCCCATCCCTCCCTGCAGACCCTTACTCCCTGTTATTGTCCCCATCCATAGGTGTAAGATTTTTGTCCAGTCTCTTCTTGCACCCCTCATACCTCTTCTCCCTGAGAATTGTCAGTCCATTCCCTTTCTATGCCCCTGATTCTATTATATTCAGTTTATTCTGTTCATCGGCTTTTTTATTCACTTTATTTTTAGATTCATTTGTTGATAGATATATATTTGTTATCACTTTGTGATAATTTTTATCTTTACCTTTTTCTTCTTATTTCTCTTCTTAAAGAATACCCTTCAGCATTTCATATAATCCTGGTTTGGTGGTGATGAACTCCTTTAGCTTTTTCTTGTCTGTGAAGCTCTTTATCTGACCTTCAATTCTGAATGATAGCTTTGGTGGGTAGAGTAATCTTGGTTATAGATTCTTGCTATTCATCACATTGATTATTTCCTGCCACTCCCTTCTGGCCTGAATAGTTTCTGTTGAGAAATCAGCTGACAATCGTATGGGTACTCCCTTGTAGGTAACTAACTGTTTTTCTCTTGCTGCTTTCAAGATTCTCTCTTTGTCTTTTGCCCTTGGCATTTTAATTATGATGTGTCTTGGTGTGGTCCTCTTTGGATTCCTTTTGTTTGGGGTTCTCTGCACTTCCTGGACTTATAAGTCCATTTCTTTCACCAGGTAGGGAAAGTTTTCAGTCATTATTTCTTCAAATAGGTTTTCAGTATCTTGCTCTCTCTCTTCTTCTGTCACACCCATAATTCTGATGTTGATATGCTTGAAGTGTCCCAGAGGCTCCTTATACTATCTTCACATTTTGGGACTCTTCTTCTTTTTGTTTTTCTGGTTGGGTGTTTTTTGCTTCCTCATATTTCAAATCTATGATTTGACTCTTGGGATCTTTTAGTCTGCTGTTGGATTTCTGTATATTATTCTTTATTTCAGACAGTGTATGCTTAATTTCTGGCTGGTCCTTTTCCTTTTTTTTTTTTTTTTTGGTATTCTCATTAAGATCCTTGAAGGTCTCACTAACTTTCTCAGAAGTCTCACTAAGTTTCTTGGCTGTTTGTAGAAGATTCTTGAGTAACCTTATAAATGTGGTTTTGAACTCTATGTCCAGTAGTTTGCTTTCCTCCATTTCTTTCATTTGTGGCATGTTTCTTTGTCCCTGCATTTTGGATGATTTCCTGTATTGATGGAATGGTTTTGTGTGCTAGTTGTCCTTTATGGCCTAGTAAGTAGCTTCGCCTCCCCAGTCACCTGAGGTGGACACTCTTGGTGTACCTCTTTGTGGGCTGGGTTCATAGTCTTATTGTAATTAATCCTTGATTGCTATTGGTACACTGGGAGAAATTGACCTCCAGGCCAATTGACTGAGGATTAGCCTTGTCTATAATGGAAGAACTGCTGTGCTGCAGACACCCCTATGGGGCAGGACTTGCTTCAATGGGGCTTTGGTGCTCACTGAGTCTGCCTTTTGAGTGTGTTACTTATGTATGTGAAGATTTGAAATCTGGTGTCATCTCACACTGACCTCTAGGTACACTGGTTCCTGGATCTCCAAGGAGGTGCAAGTCAGCTAGTGTCTTGCCACCCAACAGGGGCTACAGGGAGATCTTCAGATTTCTCCTCTTTGCTTGGAGTTTGGAAGTTTTGGAGTTGTCTGACCCAGTTGCAATTTGTTAGGTTAAGCTGGTAGAGGGCAGGCCATTCATATGCAAAAGCCGCTGCACACAGTTCTGTGGGGGTGTAAATTGGATGGCGCAGGGTCTCAGGAGATCACTAGGGCATGGCAAACAGCTAAGGCAGCCAGTCAGCCCTCTCTGTGTCTCTGTATTTCCACATTCTGTCCTGTGTCCTGTGTCCCAAGCCCTAGCACAGTAAACAATGATTCCTGTGTGCACCTCTGCGAGAAAGCCATCCTTGCTTTCCAACCCAATGGCAGACAGTCCAGTTTCTCCCTGTATGAGTCTGGGTCCCCAGAATCTCGTCATAAACTTGAGTTTAGAGCAGTTGGGATCTTGTAACTCCCTCCTAATTGAAAAAAAAAACAGCGCATACCAGACCGATTTGCGCACATATCCATACCTCTGCCTTTCTGAGCCTCTGAACATTCTACCAGGTCTCAATGTACTTTTTTCTTTCCTTCTAGTTGTAGAAATTCCACTCTGCCAGCTTTCCCATGGTTCTGGGGGATAGTCATTTTATATTTTAGTTGTAGTTTTGGTGTGGTTGTGAGAGGTGTATACCTTATGCTGCCATCTTGGTTCCCCCAAGAAGTAATTTTCTAGGTGAGAAGAAACACACACAAAAAAAGACACAAGGTAGTGATTGCCAGAAAAAAAAAGTCATTGTTCCCCACCCTCTAGTAACATCAGGGAAGCTTTGGCCATATAGATGCTTCCTGTGGGAAGAAGGTTTCTTAGAGCTCATGAAGTGAAGAGAGAATAGTCCAGGAGCAGAGAGGTAGAGCTGGCACCTACCAGTTAAAATGGGATTTATTAACAAACCAAACTCACCAAACAGAATGGAGTCCTGGGAAGCTAGTAGAGAAGATAAACACAGAAATAAATATTCTGAGGAAAAGGAATAAAGCTAATGGGTTGTGACATGCATTGATTTTTACCAAATAAGTGTGCACAGAATTCTCTATATATTCAAGGAGCCTCCGAACTTAATATGAACACATACTGTGGTGGTATTTTTTGTTCATTATGTTTCTAACATAATTTATAATGTGAGGGCTCAGAAATAGTAAGAGTCAGGGGAGATTAGAGTTGGAGGGAGAAATATTTAACCCCACCAAAGTCCATCAAATGAATTACCTGGAGAAAATCACTCTACAGTTGCACAAATGCTGATGCTGTTGTCTCAATTTATAAGATGGATGCTTCCTGCCTACATAAGAACTTCTTAAAATGAGAGAATAGGGAGAGTAGCCATTTTTAGAAAATTTGAGTTATCAAAGATAGAGCCACTTAAATAGTCCCAACTTTTGGAGACCTCTCTTCGTGCCAGCTGTTCCCAACATTTCCATATATGCCATTTACCTTCCTTCATCCCTGGGTCGAAATGCAGTAGAGTTGGCATTTAGGATCAGAGCCTGGGACTGCTCAGGACTCTCAGAGCTCAGGAGATCCCCAGGCACATACAAGTTCTATTTTATTTGTAGATTGAAGCCAGATATGTGACTTGCCCATTGTTTTATAATAAATCAGTTGGAAGTTCAAAGAATTCACTAAAAATTTTTGACATACAATTTGTAAATGAATTGGATGTTTAAGGAAGGTGCTGTGAAATCATATTCATTTAAAATGTCAATCCTTACCCTTCGTGAGGGATAGGGGTAGGAATGTGTCTCACATATCTAATTTAAGATGGTTCTTTTGTCATTTAAACAATTTTAAATGTTTTTATATATTTTGTGTATTTTTACTTACGGGGGGGGGGGAGGCAGTTTTTAAATGGATGAATTTGAGGTTCTCTTTTACCTAAGATTTATGAGAAATTGTTTTCCAAGGTTTATAAAAATTTGTTATGTGTTGGTAAAGAAATATCAGTTAGGATGCTTTAGGCTACAAGGGACAGAAGTAGTGGTTTCAAGTTTAGTCAGTCCAGCAGCTCAGCAGTATCTCTAAGATCTTGCTGTTCCTTCCATCTTTGTCCTGCTGCCCTCAGCCTGGCTTCACCCCAAGGCTGGGTCCCTTGTGACCACGAAGTATCTGCAGTTCCAGGTATCACATCCATATGTAACCACCCCAGAGGCAGGATGGGCCTGTTTTGCTGGTGTCTCCTTGGAAGTGAGAAAAAATTTTCCTGAATTTTCCTCTTACCTCTCTGGTCATTCCTGAAAAATTTTTGCCTCCCAAATAGGTGGCCTGGTGGCATCCAGTGTCTGTCAGAGGATAGCTCTGCTTTTCACATGATCCTAAATTGAACAGGCTAACTTTACTTCATTCACTCACTCATTCATTCATTCCTCATTATTCATTCATTCAATGCAAGATGCTACACAGCAGTGATTATGTGGTATGACTGTTGTGTGCAGGCATTAGATATTGGAGCCACAAGATTGACAAGCTCCAGTGGAGCTATTTAGGTAATTTCAGGTAATGTTAAGTTCTACAAATATAAAAGAGGCATACAAGAATGTGAGTAATGAGGACGGTGGTATACTTTGGATGGAGTGGCATCCCTGAGGAGATGGCCTATGACTTAAGATCTGAGTAACAGGAAAGAGCTGGCAATACTAAAATGCTAACATCTGAAAACAGAGAAATCAGAGGCCCTAAATTCTTGGATTGAGTTTACAAATGCAAGAAACATGAAGGAGGCCAGTTGGAGTAGACACACTGTGGTTTCCAAAGACACACTAATGTGCTAATCCCTGGAATCTATGAGTATGTTACCTTACATATCAAAGAGGACTTTGCACCTGTAATTAAATTATGGAGTTTGAGATGGGGAGATTATCCTGAAGTACTTGGGCTGGCCCAGTGTAATAGAAAGGGTTCTTATAAGAGGAAAGCAAGAGGGTCAAAGTCACAAATGTAGATGTGAGGATGGAGGCAGAGGTTGGAGTGATGTAATTTGATGGAGCAACAAGCCAAGGAATGCAGGTGTTCTCCAGAAGCTGGAAAGGGAAGAAAACAGATTCTCCCCTTGGAACTGCCAGAAAGAGCACAGCTTAGTGACATCCTGATTTGAGGAATTCTGACCTCTGAACTGGAAGATAATACCCCTTGTGTGGTTTTAAATCACTAAAAGTTGTGATAATTTGTTACAGCAGCAGTAAGAAATTAATAAACCAGGATGTACAGTGCCTAGTGAGGAGTTTGGATTTATTCAGAGGGCAATGGAAAACTATTGGAGAATTTGGGACGAGAGAATGAATTGATCTGATTCGTTTTAAGCAATCAGCATGGCTGCTACATGGAGAATGGGCTGTAGTGGGAATACAAGAACAGTCAGGGAGACTAGCTGGGAAACTATTTGTTCATACAAGTGAGAAGTGACTGGTGTAGTTAGTGTAAAGCTATAATGTGGACACAGAGGGAAATTTATGTTGGAGGTCAGTCTGACAGGATTTACTGATGGAGTAGATGTGGCTGTGGAGGAAGGGGACTAGAATGAAAAGGTGAAAATAAAGATGGTGTTTGGGGGTTTTCAGCATCAGGGCAGACAGCTGAGAGACACTATAGTGACTAAGAGCCTGGACCCCAGGCCAGACTGCTGTGGTTCAAATGCCAGCACTGCTAGATGAGTACGTTACCTATCTCTCTGGTCTCAGTTTTCTCAACTCTAAGGAGAAATATGCTGCTTTGAGGGTTACCTTAGACATATAAGGTGTTACCTTTCAGTATCATTATTGTGTTGGTGCCACTTAATGGAGTGAGAAAATTTCTAAGAGATATGGGAGTGAAGGAAATAAAAAAATGCTTTTGATTTGTTAAGTTTGAGATGTCTTTGGATGGCAAAATAGAAATATCAAGGAGGCAGTTTGAGAATGGCTATTTCATATAAAAGAGCAGAGTGGTATTGACCCCTGCCTTTCAAATTAGGGGAAAATATCCAATTATTTCATCTGATTCCCTTTGCTTTGATTGGCAGGAGCACCAGGGGCCTTTCTGAAGGCTCATTCAAGGCACTTGAAGAGAAAGGATTAACACTATTTGCTGAGAGTAAAAGAAGGAATGCACTGTTTAAAGAGATGTAGGCATTCTTTCTAGGCCTTCCAATTTCTCCCATCCTAATGAAGGTAGAGATAACAATTGGGTAGTGAAGAGTAGACCCCAGAAAGAATGGCTTAACTGGAGTGGCAGTGGGAGCGGACCGTGGTGAGGGAGTTATTGGGATGATAGGCTTTCTAAAGAGCAGGCAAAAAAAAAAAATGCAGCCAAGATCAATTGTCCACATAGTTAATAAAGTAACCACTAAAAGGAATTGCACTGTCCCTGCCTCCGGATTTGGAAAAGTGTGTACAAGAGTCTGACCCAGAATGAAAGTCATGGTGGGGCTGATAAATCTCAAAGCATTTTTGAAGTAACATTTGTGTTTGATTTCAAATCAAATGTGTAAAACTTGCAAAATACAGGGATGTATAAAAAAGAACATTGTCATTATATTATGATATAGCCTTATAGTTCATTTTTCTAAATAATGTAATTTTAAACATATTTTCCTTAGTGATCTATGATCTTTCCCATGTCATTACATGATACATTTATTGATTATTAGTAAATGGCTGTATAGTATTTCAATCTACATATGAACTATACTTATTTATTAATCCTTTGTTTTTTAGAATTTCTAAACTTTTCACTTTTATAAGTATTTTTTATTTTATTATTTATTTATATAAATATATTTTATTGATTTTTCACAGAGAGGAAGGGAAAGGGATAGAAAGCCAGAAACATCTATGAGAGAGAGAGAATCGATCAGAGGCTTCCTGCACGCCCCCTATTGGGGATGTGCCCACAACCAGTGTACATGCCCCTTGACCGGAATCAAATCTGGGACCTTTCAGTCCCCAGACCGACTCTCTATCCACTGAGCCAAACCGGTTTCGGCTATAAATAATTTTTTTTTTAATTCATATAGATAAATCTTTCTACTCACAATTACTTTCTTAGGATTTTTGCTAGAACCAAATGTCATATTTGTATGGTTTTTAATGCATAATGACTTATT